>SJYQ01007617.1:88247-162845 GCA_006410935.1 Redunca redunca
TGTGTTGATTTTATATCCTGCAACTTTACTGTATTCGTTGATTAGCTCTAGTAATTTCCTGGTGGAGTCTTTAGGGTTTTCTATGTAGAGGATCATGTCATCTGCAAACAGTGAGAGTTTTACTTCTTCTTTTCCAATTTGAATTCCTTTTATTTCTTTTTCTGCTCTGATTGCTGTGGCCAAAACTTCCAAAACTATGTTGAATGGTAATGGTGAAAGTGGGCACCCTTGTCTTGTTCCTGACTTTAGGGGAAATGTTTTAAATTTTTCACCATTGAGGATAATGTTTGCTGTGGCTTTGTCATATATAGCTTTTATTATGTTGAGGTATGTTCCTTCTATTCCTGCTTTCTGGAGAGTTTTTATCATAAATGGATGTTGATTTTTGTCAAAAGCCTTTTCTGCATCTATTGAGATAATCATATGGTTTTTATTTTTCAATTTGTTAATATGGTGAATTACTTTGATTGATTTGAGGATATTGAAGAATCCTTGCATCCCTGAGATAAACCCGACTTGGTCATGGTGTATGATCTTTTTAATGTGTTGTTGGATTCTGACTGATAGAATTTTGTTAAGGGTTTTTGCATCTATGTTCATCAGTGATATTGGCCTGCAGTTTTCTTTTTTTGTGGCATCTTTGTTGGGTTTTGATATTAGGGTGATGGTGGCCTCATAGAATGAGTTTGGAAGATTACCTTCCTCTGCAATTTTCTGGAAGAGTTTGAGTAGGATGGGTGTTAGCTCTTCTCTAAATTTTTGGTAGAATTCAGCTGTGAAGCCATCTGGACCTGGGCTTTTGTTTGCTGGAAGATTTCTGATTACAGTTTCAATTTCCATGCTTGTGATGGGTCTGTTAAGATTTTCTATTTCTTCCTGGTTCAGTTTTCGAAAGTTGTACTTTTCTAAGGATTTGTCCATTTCTTCCACATTGTCCATTTTATTGGCATATAATTGCTGATAGTAATCTTTTATGATCTTTTGTATTTCGGTGTTACCTGTTGTGATCTCTCCATTTTCACCTCTAATTTTATTGATTTGATTTTTCTCCCTTTGTTTCTTGATGAGTCTGGCTAATGGTTTGTCAACTTTATTTATCCTTTCAAAGAACCAGCTTTTGTCTGTTGATTTTTGCTATGGTCTCTTTTGTTTCTTTTGAATTTATTTCTGCCTTAATTTTTAAGATTTCTTTCCTTCTACTAACCCTGGGGTTCTTCATTTCTTCCTTTTATAGTTGCTTTAGCTGTAGAGTTGGGTTATTTATTTGACTTTTTTCTTGCTTCTTGAGGTATGCCTGTATTGCTATGAACTTTCCCCTTAGCACTGTTTTTACAGTGTCCCACAGGTTTTGGGTTGTTGTGTTTTCATTTCCATTTGTTTCTATGCATATTTTGATTTCTTCTGTGATTTGTTGGTTATTCAGCAGCGTGTTGTTCAGCTTCCATATGTTGGAATTTTTAATAGTTTTTCTCCTGTAATTGAGATCTAATCTTACTGCATTGTGGTCAGAAAAGATGCTTGGAATAATTTCATTTTTTTTTTAATTTACCAAAGCTAGATTTATGGCCCAGGATGTGATCTATCCTGGAGAAGGTTCCATGTGTGCTTGAGAGAAAGGTGAAATTCATTGTTTTGGGGTGAAATGTCCTATAGATATCAATTAGGTCTAACTGGTCTATTGTATCATTTAAAGTTTGCATTTCTTTGTTAATTTTTTGTTTAGTTGATCCATCCATCAGTGTGAGTGGGGTATTAAAGTCTCCCACTATTATTGTGTTGTTGTTAATTTCCCCTCTCATACTTGTTAGCATTTGTCTTACATAGTGTGGTGCTCCTATGTTGTGTGCATATATATTTATAATTGTTATATCTTCTTCTTGGATTGATCCTTTGATCATTATGTAGTGGCCTTCTTTGTCTCTTTTCACAGCCTTAGTTTTAAAGTGTATTTTATCTGATATGAGTATTGCTACTCCTGCTTTCTTTTGGTCTCTGTTTGCATGGAATATATTTTTCCAGCCCTTCACTTTCAGTCTGTATGTAACCCCTGTTTTGAGGTGGGTCTCTTTTAGACAACATACATAGGGGTCTTGTTTTTGTATCCATTCAGCCAGTCTTTGTCTTTTGGTTGAGGCATTCAAGCCATTTACATTTAGGGTAATTATTGATAAGTATGATCCCATTGCCATTTATTTTATTGTTTTGGGTTCAAGTCTATATGCCCTTTTTGTGTTTCCTGTCTAGAGAATATCCTTTAGCATTTGTTAGAGAGCTGGTTTGGTGGTGCTGAATTCTCTCAGCTTTTGCTTGTCTGTAAAGCTTTTGATTTCTCCTTCATATTTGAATGAGATCCTTGCTGGATACAGTAATCTGGGCTGTAGGTTATTTTCTTTCATCACTTTAAGTATGTCTTGCCATTCCCTCCTGGCTGGAAGAGTTTCTATTGAACGATCAGCTGTTAACCTTATGGGAATCCCCTTGTGTGTTATTTGTTGTTTGTCCCTTGCTGCTTTTAATATTTGTCCTTTGTGTTTGATCTTTGCTAATTTGATTAATATGTGTCTTGGGGTGTTTCACCTTGGGTTTATCCTGTTTGGGACTCTCTGGATTTCTTGGACTTGAGTGATTATTTCCTTCCCCATTTTAGGGAAGTTTTCAACTATTATCTCCTCAAGTATTTTCTAATGGTCTTTCTTTTTGTCTTCTTCTTCTGGGCCTCCTATGATTCAAATGTTGGGGTGTTTAACACTGTCCTGGAGGTCTCTGAGATTGTCCTCATTTCTTTTAATTCGTTTTTCTTTTTTCCACTCTGACTCATTTATTTCTACCATTCTATCTTCTAATTCACTAATCCTATCTTCTGCCTCTGTTATTTTACTATTTGTTGCCTCCAGAGTGTTTTTGATCTCATTTATTGCATTATTCATTATACATTGACTCTTTTTTATTTCTTCTATGTCCTTGTTAAACCTTTCTTGCATCTTCTCAATCCTTGTCTCCAGGCTATTTATCTGTGATTCCATTTTGATTTCCAGATTTTGGATCATTTTCACTATCATTATTTGGAATTCTTTATCAGGTAGATTCCCTATCTCTTCCTCTTTTGTTTGGTTTGGTGGGCATTTATCCTGTTTCTTTACCTGCTGGGTATTCCTCTGTATCTTCATCTTGTTTATATTGCTGCATTTGAGGTGCCCTTTCTGTATTCTGGAAGTCTGTGGAGTTCTCTTTATTGTGGAGTTTCCTTGCTGTGGGCGGGGTTGTACAGGTGGCTTGTCAAGGTTTCTTGGTTAGGGAAGCTTGTGTCAGTGTTCTGGTGGGTGGAGCTGGATATTTTCCTCTCTGGAGGGCAATGAAGTCTCCAGTAATGAGTTATGAGATGTCTATGGTTTTGGAGTAACTTTGGGCAGCCTGTATATTGAAACTCTGGGCTGTGTTCCTGTGTTGCTGGAGAATTTGTGTGGTATGTCTTGCTCTGGAACTTGTTGGCCCTTGGGTGGCGCTTGGTTTCAGTGGAGGTATGGAGGCATTTGATGAGCTCCTATCAATTTATGTTCCCTGGAGTCAGGAGCTCTCTGGTGTTCTCAGGGTTTGGACTTAAACGTCCTGCTTTTGGTTTTCAGTCTTATTTTTACAGTAGTCTCAAAACTTCTCCTTTTATACAGCACCATTGATAAAACATCTAGGTTAAAAATGAAAAGTTTCTCCACAGTGATGGACACAGAGAGGTTCACAGAGTTACATGGAGAAGAGAAGAGGGAGGAGAAAGTTAGAGGTGACCTGAATGAGATGAGGTGGAATCAATAGAGGAGAGAGCAAGCTAGCCAGTAATTACTTTCTTATGTGCACTCCACAACTGGACTGCTCAGAGATCTTCACGGAGTTATACAGAGATGAGAAGAGGGAGGAAGGAGATAGAGGTGGCCAGGAGGAAAAAAGGGGGGAATGAAAAGGAGAGAGACAGATCCAGCCAGTAATCAGTTCCCTAAGTGTTCTCCACCATGTGGAACACACAGAAATTCACAGAGTTGGGTAGAGAAGAGAGAGGTTAGTGAGGAGACACAGGTGACCAGGTGGAGAAAAAGGAGAGTCCAAAGGGGAAGAGAGCAGTCAAGCCAGTAATCTCGCTTCCAAGTAAAAATGGGTACTGAAAATTGGGTTCTTAAAAGTACAAAATTGATAAAAAATACTAAAAAGGAAAGATTAAAAATCGAGAGTAGAGTTTGGAATTTCAAAAATACAATATTAAAGAAAAGAAGAAAAAAACAAGAAAAAAAGGGGAAATATATATATATATATATGAAGTTTGCTTTTAAAAACTAGGGTCTTTTTTTTNCTCTGATGCTGGGAGAGACTGGGGGCAGGAGGAGAAGGGGACGACCCAGGATGAGATGGCTAGATGGCATCATGGACTCGATGGACGTGAGTCTGAGTGAACTCCAGGAGTTGGTGATGGACAGGGAGGCCTGGCGTGCTGCGATTCATGGGGTCACAAAGAGTCTGACACGACTGAGCAACTGAACTGAACTGAACTGAACTGTGGGTATTGTGGGGTAAGTTCATTTTTGGATAGTTCCTTGGTCTGGCTTATATTTCTCAAGATCTATAGGCCTCTTCCGATGTAGTCGGTACTAACGACAGGGTTTTAATCTATTTCACCTGTCAACTTCCAAGGTGGTTCCCTCTGTGTTAGCTTCTGTTTGCTGGTCTCTTCAGTGTCTGGTTTCTGCCCTGACACAAACGGTGCTGTGGTGGACACTTTTTGGGGGCTTACTTGTTCAGTCGCACTGTGGGGAGCGAGGGACACTGCAAACAAATAACACTGGTGTGTGCTCGCAGTGCCTCAGCCACACTGGGCCTTCACTCACGGTGCATGTACCCTCCCTGCCCACATTGCTCAGGCTCTAGGTTGCTCCTCCAGGAACCGTCCAAGGCCGGCCCTGAGCTGCATGCACCTCCCAGGTCTATGCTGCTCAGGTTCAGGCACTCTGGTAGTCCTAAGAGGCACAGACTCAGTTGGGCCTGAGTTTTGTGCCCTTCCCAGATCCGAGCAGCTCAGGTGATGGGGTGTTTGGCAAGCGTGGTCGCTGCCACTTATCGCCTCCCTCGTCCCTGCTGCTTGGTTTTCTGGGTGTAAAACTGGTGCACCTTCTCAGGCGGATCTTGACTGTCTAGAACCCCAAGAAGTCTTAGTTAGCAAAGAAGCCTCCTTACACTTTTGTAGATAATGTCTCTCTGGGGCTGCGATTGCCCCCTTCCGGCTCTGACTGCCTGTCATCGGAGGGGGATGGTCTGCAGCCTATCTCCATTCAGTCCTTTGTTCTGTGTGTGGGCCTGGCAGTGTCTTAGGTTAGGGCTGGCTTTTCGCGTGGTAGTTATCCCACTGTCTGGTTTGCTAGCCCAAGTTAGTTCGCTCAGATTGGGCTCAGGGCATCCAGGCCAGATCCTTACACTAAGCAATGCAGCCCATGCCTCCCTGCCCAGCCCCTGCTTGCTAGTGGTGGGTGCAGGCATCTGCGCTGCTTCTCCCCTGGGGGAGTTACCGTTGGGCACGGAATCTGTAGGGTTTAATTATTTATTTACTTTTCCTCCCTGTTATGTTGCCCTCTGTGCTTCCAAGGTTCGCCACAGACTTGAGAATGTTTCCTGGTGTTTGGAAACTTCTCTCTTTTTAAGACTCCCTTCCCGGGATGGAGCTCCGTTCCTACGTCTTTTGTCTCTTTTTTTGTCTTTTATATTTTTTCCTACGTTCTTTCAAAGACAATGGACTGCTTTTCTGGGTGCCTGGACTTGATGGACGTGAGTCTGAGTGAACTCTAGGAGATGGTGATGGACAGGGAGGCCTGGTGTGCTGCGATTCATGGGGTCGCAAAGAGTTAGACACGACTGAGTGACTGAACTGAACTGAACTGATATCCTCTGCCAGCATTCAGAAGTGGTTTTATGGAACTTACCTAGCATTTAAATGTTCTTTTGATGACTTTGTGGGGAAGAAAGTGGTCTCCCCATCCTATTCCTCTACCATCTTAATGCTACTTGAAAATTTAAAGGGACATAGGCAGTGGCTACGTTTGTAGGTTATGTTATATTTATGTTTTAAAATTATATTTAATACTGGAATATAGTTGATTTACAATGTTGTATTAGTTTCAGGTGTATAGCAAAATGACTTTGTTGTTGTTGTTCAGTCTCAGAATTAGGTCCAACTCTTTGTGACCACAAGGACTGCAGCACTCTAGGCTTCCCTGTCCTTCGCTATCTCTTAGAGTTTGCTCCAACTCATGTCCATTGAGTCGGTGATGCTATCCAACCATCTCATCCTTTGTCACCCCTTTCACCTCCTGACCTCAATCTTTCCCAGCATCAAGGTCTTTTCCAATGAGTCGGCTTTTCACATCAGCTGGCCAAAGTAATGGAGCTTCAGCTTCAGCATCAGTCCTTCCAATGAATATTCAGGGTTTGTTTCCTTAAGGATTGACTGGTTGGGTCTCTTTGCTGTTCAAGGGACTCTCAAGAGTCTTCTCCAGTACCAAAGTTCAAAAGCATCAATTCTTCAGCACTCAGCCTTCATGGTTCAACTCTCACATCCATACATGACTACTAGAAAAAGCATAGCTTTGACTATATGGGCTTTTGTCATATTCTGTTGTACGTATACTATATGTTGTACATATACTATTGTATGTATACTATATCTATTCCCTTTGAGTGGTGTGAGTCTAGGTGCTTCTGCCAAATTCCTGAGAAATCAGCAATTAGATCTCCCCGCAGGGAGCTGATTAGTCTGGTTTATTCCGTTTCATCCAGGTGACCCTCTGAGACTTGTATAGAACAGTAGTTTTCATCCTCAGTGAAAGAGAAAACCAGACTCAGAGGCACAAAGGAGCATGCTCAAAGCCACAGAGACCCTCGGGTCAGACAGGGCTGGGTTTCACATCTCCTGACTCCCAGATCTGTTTTTGTTACACCAAATGTAGGATTCCCTTTGCTTTTAAAAGTCCAGCTCTTAACTTCCTCTCTGCAGTAATTTCATAGCAGGGTACAGCCCTGAGCTATTCTCTACAAGGATCAAACATCTCCCATTGCCCTGGGACTTTACAGCAGGCCAACCTCATGCATCAGAACCCATGAATCCTCATAGAATTACAGCACTTCCTTTCTCCTTCCACCAAAATAATCCAGTCTTACTCCCAAACTCTCTGACTTAGCATTGTGTAGAGAGATAAGCTGAGGCTTCCCAGGTGGTGGCAAAGAACCCACCTGCCAATGAAAGAGACATAAGAGACATGGTTTTGATCTCTGGGTGGGGATGATCCCCTAGAGGAGGAAATGGCAACCCACTCCAGTATCCTTTCCTGGAGAATCCCATGGACAGAGGAGCCTGGCAGGCTACAGTGCATAGGGTCAAAAAAAGGTGGATATGACTAAAGCAACTAAGCAGCAGCAGCAGCGCACAAGCACAGAGAGCTGAACTAGACCCCTTCATGTATAAGCTGAGGTTCTGAGCTGTGTGTTGCTGTGGTCTGTGGGTCACCACACTGCTGACCAGGGGGAGTTCTGCTAGAGGAACAGGTAACCAGCATCCAGCGCCCTTCCATCAAGCACCTGAATCTTTGCCTGGATCCTTGAACAGTTGGATATTCTGGAAAGAGTACAGGCAATGCTTTTGGTGGCTCCACCTTCCCAAGGCAAGGAGAAGCTGGGACTTAAAGATTTCTTATCCAAGCTCCAAGGAGTTCTTCATGAACTAGACCCTCACGCTCAACTATATAAATTCTAGTCAGGCTCCATTCTAGTGTGTCCTATTTCAATCCCCTAGTAACCTTGCTTTTACGCTGCCAAGACTTCCTTTATCAGCTCTCTCCTCTAGGACGTGCCCTTCCCCACAGGCTGGGAGAGGAGGCTATGGCATGATGACCACTCTTCTTCCGAGGGAGGTTCCTGAAGGCTCAGATGAACACATTGGAGAGTCCATTCTTTGACAAGAGGGCCTCTTTCAGGAGCCTAGATGATTCTCACACCACTCTGCGTCCTCCGTCAAAAATGATCATTCCATACACATGAACTTACTTACAAAACAGAAACAAACTCAAAGACTTAAAGAATGGACTTATGGCTGCCAGAGGGAAGGATAGGGGAAAGGGATAGTTGGGGAGTTAGGGATGGACTTGCATACATTGCTGTATTTAAAATGGGTAACCAATAAGGACCTATTGTATAGGGAATATACAATATTTCCTCAACATTATGTGGCCATCCTGGATGGAAGGGGAGTTTGGCAGGGAATGAATTACATGTATTTACATGGTTGCTGTTCACCTGAAATTATCACAAAACTGTTAATTGGCTATACCCCAATGCAAATATTAAAAAGTTTTTTTAAATGATCATTCTAGAGTAGACTGAGAAAGTTATCCCATTCTCTCCAACTACCAAAGACTGCTCTTCAGTTCAGTTCAGGTCAGTTGCTCAGTCGTGTCCTACTCTTTTGGCACCCTATGAATCGCAGCACACTAGGCCTCCCTGTCCATCACCAACCCCCGGAGTTCACTCAGACTCACATCCATCAAGTCCATAATGCCATCCAGCCATCTCATCCTCTGTTGTCCCCTTCTCCTCCTGCCCCCAATCCCTCCCAGCATCAGAGTCTTTTCCAATGAGTCAACTCTTCACATGAGGTGGCCAAAGTACTGGAGTTTCAGCTTCAGCATCATTTCTTCCAAAGAAATCCCAGGGTTGATCTTCAGAATGGACTGGTTGGATCTCCTTGCAGTCCAAGGGACCCTCAAGAGTCTTCTCCAACACCACAGTTCAAAAGCATCAATTCTTCAGCACTCAGGCTTCTTCACAGTCCAACTCTCACATCCATACATGACCACAGGAAAAACCATAGCCTTGACTAGACGGACCTTAGTCAGCAAAGCAATGTCTCTGCTTTTGAATATGCTCTCTAGGTTGCTCATAACTTTTCTTCCAAGGAGTAAGCGTCTTTTAATTTCATGGCTGCAGTCACCATCTGCAGTGATTTTGGAGCCCAAAAAAATAAAATCTGACACTGTTTCCACTGTTTCCCCATCTATTTCCCATGAAGTGATGGGACTGGATGCCATGATCTTCGTTTTTTGAATGTTGAGCTTTAAGCCAACTTTTGCACTCTCCTCTCTCACTTTCATCAAGAGGCTTTTAGTTCCTCTTCACTTTCTGCCATAAGGGTGGTGTCAGAGGATAATTAAGTTGAGATAAGTAAGAGGCAGGAATCGTGTCTATGCTAACACTCCAGGGAACAGGAAGCAGTGTGTCCATTGAGGAGGAACAGCAATCAGAGTCCTGAGTTTCTGAATGTACCAGAAGACTGGGGGAGGGGTTATTAAACTCTTGAAAGTACTGTCTAGTCCATCCATAAATGGTGAAACACATCCATGTCTACTCTGCCGCTCACCTCTTCAGCGAGAAGGTAACCAATGAAGGTGAGGTGTAGAGGAGATGGCCACATACCCACCCAGGGAGAAGCCTGAATTCTCCATAGATTCAGGAGAAAATGAATAGGCTTGTGAATGCCTGGCTGAGTTTATCCAGAGAGGAGTGAAGTATCACAGGAAGAAATGAGGTAAAAGAAGAGCTGAGACTTAAGTCTCTGAAATTGACAGAAAGAGACAGAATCATGGAAGAGCCTGCTGGAACCCCTTCTAGGGGGTGTGAAATACAGTTAGAGATTCTTAGGACCGAAGCAGGCTCAGTAGTCAAACAGAAAGGAAACTTTGATTATTGGAGACCTTTCTTAAAAGTCACCTGCTTTGTGACACCTTCTGGACCACCAGGCAGATGGTCATCCCACCATTGTATGCTTTCAAAGTGCTTCTCCCTGCCTGTGCAGAGCACTCAGCACAGTCATTTATGAATGTCTGACCCCACATCTACTTGACCACCAGATCATCGGAGGGTAGAGGTCAAGGCTAATTGATCTTTATATCTCTAGCACTCAGCACACTGGATGTATTCAATGAGTGCTTGTTAAATTGATAGAGGAATTCAGGGAATGACCTGCAGTGAATAACCAATGATAATGTAGCCAGAAAGAGCAGAGGTCCTCACAAACAGGCGAGGCAGGGAGAGAAAAGAATGTTTCAGGACTGATGTGTGTGTCTGGATAGAGACTTTTTGTGAAGGGAACTTCTGTAGGCTGGGGTTCACAGCTGGCACTCTCAGGAATAATCAAACATTTCCAGGAGTGTAAGAGCATCTATAAGGAAGAAAAAAATACAGTGGTCTAAAGAAAATAGAGAAAAGATCAGAGCCAGGAAATCTCTATCCTAATTTCTACCTGAAAGGTTGGCACATCACCAACCTTTGATCACCAGTGATGTGTTGGATACATATCACCCAGAGCTTGACAAAAATTTTCTAGAAAGGGAGAGTCTGATTCATTTTTTCAGGGTTCAGATGAGGAAGCAAGTACCATGTAGACAGTACCATGTACCAAGTATCATCTGATACAAACTTCCTTTCAAACACCCCTTTTGCTCAAGTCATGTCTGCCTCTTTTTCTTTATGTGGACACATGTATTTATTAAGTGAGCACATGGGGGATCCAGTTCTGTAAGACATAGCAGGATACAAAGTGGGCAGGATGTTCTCTGCTTTTCAGCTGTTTACAACAAACCCTCACCTGGCCAGAATCTCTTGGTGTGTGTGTTCTCAGTCATTTCTGACTCTTTGTAACCCCATGGGCTATAGGTCACCAGGCTCCTCTATCCATGGGATTATTTCAGCAAGAATACTAGCGTGGGTTGTCATTTCCTCCTCCTGGGGATCTTACTGATCCAGGGATTGAAGCCAAGTCTCCTTCTTTGGCAGGTGGATTCTTTACCACTTAGCCACTGGGGAAGCCCAAAGAACCACTCTACATCAGTAAAAAGAGGATAACTTACCAAAAGAAGATCATTTACAGAAAAGGCAGGGAAAGAGTAGAATATGTCTTCTCATTGGTGCCTTGAAAGTTAAAGCATTAGTTGCTCAGTCATGTCCAACTCTTTGTGACTCCATGATCTGTAGCCTGCCAGTCTACTCTGTCCATGAAATTATCCAGGCAAAAATACTGGAGTGAGTTGCCATTCCTTTCTCCCGGGGATCTTCCTGACCCAGGGATTGAACCTTGGTTCCTGCTTTGAAAACAGATTCTTTACCATCTGAGCCACCAGAGAAGCCTTACCCACTAGTTTAACAGAGACTGAGGGTCTGAGGAGGTATAATTTGTGGTGGAGAACACCCTAGTGCCAATTTCTGCCTGCTGTTAAGTCACTTTAATCGTGTCCGACTCTGTGCGACCCCATAGATGGCAGCCCACCAGGCTCCCTGGTCCCTAGGATTCTCCAGGCAAGAACACTGGAGTGGGTTGCCATTTCCTTATCCAATGCATGAAAGTGAAAAGTGAAAGTGAAGTTGCTCAGTCGTATCTGACTCTTAGTGACCCCGTGGACTGCAGCCTACCAGGTTCCTCAGTCCATAGGATTTTCCAGGCAAGAGTGCTGGAGTAGGGTGCCATTGCCTTCTCCGAATTTCTGCCTAGTTGGGACCAATATAGGACATTAGGTAGGGAAGGAGCCAGCTCTAAATGTTGGGGTAGAGCCAGAATGGGAGATGGTGAAATCAAGATGAAGTAGCTTTTGTCTAGGTGAACACAGTGGCAATCTCACCATTGCATCCTAGATTCTCCTCCAGCACTCCCATTATGGAGCAGGTCAGGAGAATGTTGTAAGCTGTCTCACCATCCCAACAAGTCCCATGTGTATGGCTCTATTTTTATTCTACGCATGCTTCTTGAGCATCCCAGATGTGCCAAGTAAATTGTAGGCACTGGGAATACAGGTGTGAGCAAAACAGACAACCACATCTACCCTCACAGAGCTTCCACTCTAATGGGTAGTGATAAAAATGAACAAATAAAACATTAGCATACCTTTCTGGCTCCTCATTTAGGACTACATTTTCTTCCCATCCTCAGTGATTGCATTATATCTCATGTATCCTTCTTTTTAATCTTGACTTGCTTAACCAATTCAATCCTGTGGTCTCCATTCCCATGACCCGTTTTGATACTCAGCTTTAAAATGGATGAGAGGTGATGAGAGCAACCTTGATGCACACCTTGGGGCAGATAGAGAAGGCATGGAGGGTGTGGCAAATTTAAAAAGAACAGTAAGGCCAGGCTTTGCTCATAACATGACTTTTGAGCAAGGACATGAGAAGGTAAGAGCAAACCACAGAACATCTAGGGGAAGAGCATTCCAGACAGAGGGAATAGCAATTTAAATAGAGTGCCCAGTCATGATGCTAGAGAAAAAGGATCTGAGTTGAAAGAAGCCATTCTCCAAGTTGACAGACTATCACAATACTCTGTTCTTCATAGCAATGGATCTAAATCATTCAACCCAACATCTCACATCTCCCAGAACAATCCAGTCTCACCTTCTCAACTCTGTATTCTAGTTCTTCAGACCCTACTGGATAAGACTCCCTATCTCTGACACTAAGCTCATCCAATCTCTAGGCTGCTATCAGGGTCATTCCTAGGCCAATCATGTAGCATAACCATCTGAAGACTGAATTGGACTCAGATGTAAAAGGTAAAGACTGGACCATCAAGAAAGACTCCTACAGGAGGACTCATCTCAGAAAGTGATGTGGAATCTAGTTTTTCTCTCACTGAATCTCTCTCTCTCTCTCCAACCCCATTCACTACATGTCCTTCTGCCTCTTGCCTCCTGGTCCCGGTAGGACTTACTGCCTGGTTCTATAGAGTCTTCCAGCTTTAGCACTTTGGCTCCTCCACTAGGACTAGATCTGGTTCTGCATTTTCTCTCCATCCTTAGCTTCATTTTCTCACATATCCTTTCAAACCCTTACTCACTTAACCAGTTCAACATTGTGGTTTTCATTTTCATTTCCATGACCCACTTTGGTTCCTCTTGATTTCAAGTCTGTACTATTAGAAGCCACCTGTTAGAGTTAATTCTACCTGTGTAAATTTGGGCAGGCAATTCACCATTTCTCACCTCCAAATGCAGCATCTGGCAGAATGAGAGTGTTGGACTTGAAAATGTCCAAGATCTTCTCTCATCCTGATGCTCTCGGATTTCAGGTCAAATTCCCACATTCACTTTTTTCTCACTCTGCTTTCTGTCATTCACTCCTCCTTCTTCATGAAGCCTCTATTCTGCACTAGGCACAGAGTCAGGTCCTACATAGATGAAGATGAACATGAACATGATACACTCTTTCTTGTAAAAGACTGAGACAGAGGGATCTACATTTAGAGTTTTTTTTTTTTAAGAGAGAGAAAATCCAACCAACCCATTCTGAAGGAGATCAGCCCTGGGATTTCTTTGGAAGGAATGATGCTAAAGCTGAAGCTCCAGTACTTTGGCCACCTCATGTGAAGAGTTGACTCATTGGAAAAGACTCTGATGCTGGGAGGGTTTGGGGGCAGGAGGAGAAGAGGACAACAGAGGATGAGATGGCTGGATAGCATCACTGACTCGATGGACATGAATCTGAGTGAATTCTGGGGGCTGGTGATGGACAGGGACGCCTGGCGTGCTGCGATTCATGGGGTTGCAAACAGCCAGACACAACTGAGCGACTGAACTGAACTGAAGAGAGAGAATCAATAGGATATGGTGACGACCAATAGTCTTGCAGCAGGAGACAGAAGAGAAGTCAGCTTTCTAGCTAGGTGACTAAATACATAGTTATTGCCTTTAAGAGACAGGGCAATAAGTTACAGAATAGAGAGCAAGTTTCAGTGGAAGAGATTGAGTTCAGATGTCTCTGTATTAAATTTCAGGTATTTTTTGATGATGGCCATTCTGATTGGAGAACTTATGTTACCCCAAGGGATGGGAAGGAGAAGGGATAGAATGGGAGTTTAACATTGACAAGTACACACTGCTACATTTAAAATAGATAACCAAAAAGGACTCACTGTAAAAAAAATTAAAATTTAAAAAAATGTTAAATAAGAAAAAAAAATTAGGTACATTTTCCTGCCTGGAAGCTTTCCTACTTGTTACTGCATTGTCCCTGACTGTCACCTGAAGGCCACACTCTGGTAACCATCATTATCTCTATTCTGTTAGCACCTGGATATGATTCATTCTGTTCTTCATTTTTAAATTGCATTTCACTTTGTTTTGGTCCCATATATACATCCTTCCTGAATCTTGGGGAGAGCGCACCGTCTGTTTCAGCCTAAATCCAAATCCGTTACTTGCAGGTACCGCGCGATGCCTCATACAAGGTTCAGTTCAGCCTGTAGCAAACGCTTTCTAAATCCCCGCCTTGTCAGCGCCCCAGGAAGGGCTGGCGTCAAAAAGCCTCAGGAGATAATGTAGGCGGGAGAGACAAGACTCCCCCCGCTGCTCCTGTACTTCAAGAACACATGTCCCCCAGCATGGAGGGCAGAATCGAGCCGCTCATTTCATGTTCACTCTTTCAAGTTGCCGTTTTGAAATTTGACGTTCAAAAGCTCACAGGCTGTAGTAGGCAATCAATCCAAATGGAAATGTGTGAGGGCTGGCAGAGCAAGGAAAACATGTTTCTGAGGGTCGGGATTTTTTTTGCCTTATGATTTTTCTTCCGCCACATAGAAGTCTCTCTCTAATAACAAAGAGAAAAATCGTGAAGATGAAGGGGATAATGAAGAACTCCACTCTCCCACCTGTAGCAACGGGAGTGGGTCTACTTGAATGTGAGCGCTTGGGTGGGAGTCAGGGTTGTGCCCACAGCACTTGGAATCTGGTGAGGAAGAGCAGACAGGTACAGCTGAGCTCTGCAAACTGCATGCGGGGGATGGGAGGGAAAGCAGAAGAGGATAACAGACAAGAGAGACAGAGAGGAAAGCAAGGGGGGAGGAGGGTAGAGTAGGGATCAATCTGGGTGACTAGGAAGGCGGATGTTTGATCTTGCATGTGCCCTCACAGAGGCAGAGAAAGAAAAGGAAATTAACATGCACTGAAAAACTGTTCTGTGCCAAGACCTTCTGTGTACAAGTTTTTAATTCTCTCAACCACTCTTAGATAGCTTTTGTGATTATTACTAATGCCATTGTTATCATTATTATCATCCTGGGACGTCTTCGACTGTTTTCTCCCTCAAAGGGTCACCAGCAGGCTTAATTCAGGCACAACCTCACTCGCTTTGAAGTCCTTCCCCCTCTGACCATTGACTGGGGTTGATAGTGTGTCCTGCATGAAGCAGAAGGAAGATACCCATACAGAATGACTCATTCAGGGAATGAGCAGCGTCTGAGGCCAAACTGAGACCATGGTCACTCCCCTGAGTGGCCATTAGAGGAAGCTCCAGCTGCTCAGGATGGTTGTCCATGCAGGACTCCTGGGGAGACGACAGCCGGTCCCTGAGGGCAGTCTAGCTGAGAGTCTCTGGGTGGCTTATGGGACCCTCATGGGACCCTGCTGCCTCCAGATTTTGCTGGGGACCAGGGAAGGACAGGCTTCCAGGTCCCTCCACTGCCTCATGATGACCTCACAACCCTTACTGTCTTCTTGCTGTTGTACGGTCACTAAGTCCTGACTCTTTGTGATCCCGTGGGCTGCAGCACACCAGACTTCCCTGTCTTCCACTATCTCCCGGAGTTTGCTCAAATTCATGTCCATTGAGTCAGTGATACTATCTAACCATCTCATCCTCTGTGGCCCCCTTCTCCTTTTGCCTTCAATCTTTCCCAGCATCAAGGTCTTTTTCAATGAGTTGGTTCTTTGTACCAGGTGGCCAAAGTATTGGATCTTCAGCTTCAGCAACAGTCCTTCTAATAAATATTCAGGACTGATTTCCTTTAGGATTGACTGGTTTGATCTACTTGCAGTCTTGCCTCGTTCCTTTTCTTCTCCCTTCCTCCCAGAAGCCTGGAAAAGTCCTGCAGGAAGGCCTACTGTCTCCATCTTTTTTGTAGGACATTGGTCTGTACCCCTCCAATCCCATCCCTGTCATCTTCTCCACAAAATCCTGCTATTCCCTACTCCATGAACCTTTGCTGGCCTGGCTCAATGGTAGTGGTGATTGAGCAAAGGCATCGAAAGGAGGCAAGAATACTTGAAGGTCTATGTATTATACATGGAGGGCTTTCTCAGGGATCATGTATGGCAGTGACATTCATTGTAAGAGAGGTACATGTCCCTAGTCTTCAGATTTCCATAGTCACACTGCTATTGATATTAACACAGTCTGAAGATCTCAGAAGCACTTTATAGAGTCTACCCTTTGATTGTGAATAATGCTGCTATGAACAATGGTGTATGAATATCTGTTTGAGTCCCTGCCTCAATCTTTTGGCACATACCTAGGCATGGAATTGTGGTGTCACACTGTAAACATGTGTTTAACTTTTCAAGGAACTGCCATACTGATTTTCACAGCAGCTGCACCATTTACATTTCCACCAATGGTACAGAAGCTTTCCAATTTTTCCGCATCCTTGCCAGCACATTGTTTTTTAAATTTTTACAAAAGTCATTCTAATCAGTGTGAAAAAGCATTTTAAATAATCATATCTAACATGCTAGCTTTATTTTACAAAAGAGAAGATAATGGTTCAGCAAATGTTGACTTTCCTGCAAACATCAAGTTATCCAAAGGATAAAAGAGCTCTTTATGACCCTCCAGGGGCCCAACCAACCTGGTAAGACTCCTCTCTGCTTAAGCCTTGGTTAGAGATTGAGAAAGTCTTAGAAAGTGTTCAAAGGACAGGTTTGAATACATTGGGTTGGCCAAAAACTTTCTTCAGCCAACCCGATAATATAAACGCAGTATGTATATTGCTTTCCAGGTGGTGCTAGTGGTAAAGAATCTGCCTGTATCGATGCAGGAGATGTAAAAGACATGAGTTCAATATTTGGGTGGGGAAGATCCCCTGGAGGAGGGCATGGCAACGCACTCCAGTATTCTTGCTGAGAGAATCCCATGGACAGAGCAGCCTGGCGGGCTACAGCCCATGGGGTCGCAAAGAGTCAGACACGACTGAAGCAACTTAGCATGCACACATGCAGGCAGTATGTATATTATCCTTACATTTCAAGCTTGCCTTTCTTCTGAGCAGAGTCACCAGTCAATAGAAAACAACTTCTTTTCTCAGCCAGCAGATGATTTAAATGTGGATGAAAGACAGACAGAAAGTGTCCAGTTCCCACAGAAGCCCCATGGGTGGGGCAGGCTTGTGGGACATTACATACAGAGCTCCTCCCCAGGAAAAACGAAAACCAAATCCAGCATCTCTCCCACCACCAAAACCAGAAGCAAGCAGTGAAGAAGCATAGATGCAACCTGCTCAACAAAGTGGTACCCTTCCCCCATGCTGGGTGATAGAGGCGTGGCAAACCCTAAGTCGCCAAGTGAGATGGTGCCGCTCTTACTAAGTGGTCGCTGTGGAGCTCTTACTAAGTGGCTGATGCTTCACCTCAGTCCTGTAATGGCATTCAGACAGGCAGCTGTTATATTACCTCTGATTTACACAGAGAGTTGCTCAGAGCCATGGAACAATAGGTCACAGCACTTGGGGGCAAGATGGAGCCAGGATCTGAGTTCTGACCTCTCTGGTCTTAAAAGCCACATTCCTTCCATTTCAGCTACTCCTCTTGCAGTGGGGCAGCTGCAAACCCAGGAGCACCAAAAGTGGGCCAGGAGGTCAGCAAAATCATGTGTGTGTGTGTGCAATCCTTTGTGACTCTTTGCAACCCCATGGACTGAAGCCCACCAGGTTCCTCTGTCCAAGAAATTTCCCAGGCAAGAATACTGGAGTGAGTTGCCATGTCCTCCTCCAAGGGATCTTCCAGACCCAGGGATCAAACTGATGTTTCTAATGTCTCCTGCATTGGTAGGAGGGTTCTTTACCACTAGCGCCACCCGAGGAACCTCAGCAAAACCATGGGGTCAGCATAATACAGCTTCCTGGAGCATTCTCTTTCCTCAAAGTTTTGAGAACAGCAAAAATCAAAACATTACTTTTTTATGTTAAAATATGCATTATGGAGTAGAAAGCAAAATTCACCCAAAATTTCTAAGAAAAACCACATGGCTTCAAAGAAAATTTCACTCTGACAGCTAGCTGCCTTAGGCGATATTCCCAGGACCCCAGGGGTGGGGTGTGTTCATGCCTCTGCTGTTAGGACTCCTTCAATGGAAAACTTGGACCTGGGCTGCCCTACGTTAGGCAAAGCTGGTCTTAGCGGGCCCATCAGCCTGGGCTTGAATGCTGATTTTCATTTGCCAACCATGTTCATTTTTTTAAAGTCTTAGGCAACTTAACCTCTTTGGGTTTCATTTTCCTCATCAATAAGATCTGGAAAAAATAGTACAACTACTTCAAACAGTTGCTCTGAGGATCAAGTAAAGATTAAGTAAGTCACTATAAGGATTGTTGTTATTGTTCAGTTGCTAAATCTTGTCTGACTCTTTGCCACCCCATGGACTGCAGCATGCCAGACTTCTCTATTCTTCCATCCTTCATTATCTCCTGGAGTTTGCTCAAACTCATATTCATTGAGTCAGTGATGCCATTCAACCATCTCATCCTCCATCACCCCCTTCTCCTCCTACCTTTAATCTTTCCCGGCATCAAGGTCTTTTCCAGTATATACCATGAGAAGATTATGTGTGTGTGTGTGTGTGTGTGTATAATGGTGCCTGGAATATAGTAAATACAACATAAGGGTTCTTCTTATCATTGTTTGCTCAGAGCCTGTTTACTTATTTATAAAGTTGTAAGTCTAATGTATAGCTTGTTAGAGTGTCATGAACATTAAGTGGGATATTACATTCAAAGCACACAGCAGAGTGCTTTGTTGTTACTGTTCAGTTGCTAAGTCATGTCCAACTCTTTGTGACCCCATGGAGTGCAGCATGCCAGGCTCCCCTGTTCTTCACTATTTCCTGGAGTTTGTTCAGATTCAGGTCCATATAATTGGTGATCTTATCTAATCATCTCATCCTCTGCTTAGCAGATAGCAAGTATTTCACAAATGGTAATTATTCAGATTGCTATCACAATAAAGGGCTTCCCTGGTGGCTCAGTGGTTAAAAAAAAAAAAAAAAATGTTGCTTGCAATGCAGTAGTGGCAGATTCAATCCCTGGGATAGGAAGATACCGTGGAAAAGGAAATGACAACCTACTCCAGTATTCTTGCCTGGGAAATCCCATGAACAGAGGAGCCTGGAAGACTATAGTCCATGGGGTCACAAAAGAGTTGGATACAACTTAGAGACTAAACAACAATAACATCACATTAGTACTGTTTTGAAGGCATTGGACCATCATTCCTGGAGGAGTTCAAAATACAACCTCAATCTGTTGATGTCAGTTTCATGGATTTCAAATTGCTTAATATTTCACATATTTTCTAAACTGGTTTCTATAGATGATAGAATCTTGAGATTTTCCAGTCACAGATTTGAACCACTTTTGCATGTCTGAAATTGTTATTAAGTGGCGCTGTTTTCTCTCTGATGCCAAGGAGAACTATCAGGAAGACAAGCCCTTAGTTTTATCTTTCCCTATCTTCTAGGACTTTCTCAGCCTCCAACCTCCTCCAAGAAGTCTTACTGGATGACCCCATCCCTTGTCACATACAAAACCTTTTAAAGCCACATGTAATCAGATGCATGTTTTGTCTGTCTTGTCTCTTTAATTTGGCTATGAGTTCTCTGTAGAAGGAATATGATTTTAACCTATGGTGTGCAAAGTAGGGATGGGAATTCCCAAACCACGAGCTATTCTTCTGATTTATCAGCCCAAAGAAGGGGTCATTTTTGATAACTTTTATCACTTTCCTGGCCTGAGGGAGCACTTCTTTCTAATGTACACCCAGTATCCTACATGAGAACAGTGATGAGTGAGGACTATTTTAGGAACACTTATGGTACTTCATACATATTTGAAGATGAAGCCTATCAGCTCTGAGTTTGGGTTTTTGGGTTCCTTTAGCATCATAAGATGGAGAAGGCGATGGCACACCGCTCCAGTGTTCTTGCCTGGAAAATCTCATGGATGGAGGAGCCTGGTAGCCTGCAGTCCATGGGGTCGTGAAGAGTCAGACATGACTGAGCGATTTCACTTTCACTTTTCACTTTCATGCGTTGGAGAGGGAAATGGCAACCTACTCCAGTGCTCTTGCCTGGAGAATCCCAGGGACAGGGGAGCCTGATGGGCTGCTGTCTATGGGGTTGCGCAGAGTTGGACACGACTGAAGCAACTTAGCAGTAGCATCATAAGAAATGAAGGGGATAACAGGCAAGAAGCAAGGAAGGTGTTAGGGAGGAAACCGAATCCATATCTTCAGACTGGGAAGTTGCACACCTGCCTTTGGGGATGGTCACTATGAAAGAAACAACAGTCTACAACTGAATACCTGGGGCTTCACCACTTGTGGGTATAGGTGGGCAGGTTCTGTCAGCAATAGTCCCCAAGAGGCGATGGTAATTGGGCCCTGGCTGTAGGGTACTCCCCATGGGCGTGTTCTGGAAAGTCTTCTCGTTGCTCCTGAGAACCATGCTCAGGAGCTGTTTCCCCGGGGACGTGTTCAGTGCCCCTGTGCAGCTGATGGGAGATACCTGCTCTGTCTGAGCCTGCACGGTTCTGGGGGTGTGTGTGGTCTGGGGGGCCACCGGGATGTATGAGAAAGAATGCCCCCTATTTGAAGCCCAACTCAGCAGAACTATCGGATCCAGATAGACAAAGTCCAGCTTCTTTAGTCTCTGGCTCTAACCGGCCCCTCCTCCCTTACTGAAAGTCAGGCACCCCGACTCACCAGAACTATCGGATCCAGATAGACAAAGTCCAGCTTCTTCGGTCTCTGGCTCTAACTGGCCCCTCCTCCCTTACTGAAAGTCAGGCACTTGGCATAAACAGGAGGAAAATGGACCTGTCCCCACTATACTCTCACCACAGGGAGTCTGTATCTCTTCTGATGCCCTGGTCCATCACAGTAACAATAAGCAATGCAGGAAAAGCAAGCCTGGTATCTATATAGAGGAGAAAATTATTTTTTCAGTATTTTATAAAAAGTCCTAATACAGAACAAGTATGCAAAAGGTAGGCTCCCTGGACCCTCATCCCTTCTGCTTGCACAAAGACCAAATGAACCAGGGCTCTGCCAGGACATTCGGCTGCAGTTAATTTGTTTATCACTTTCCACCCCAGGAAACATGCTCACATACATTATCTCAATTGATTCTTAGAAGAACTTCATGTAGAGAGTGGTGTTTTTATCCTATGTACACTGCTCAAAGCATAGAAAAGCACATCAAATTAAGGAGGTTTAAGCTTCAGGTGAAAAGGACAGTTCCCAGATGAGAGCTGGAAGTGTCTAAAGCTTAGGCATAAATATCAAGGGAATAAAGGGTTTGGCTCCTGGGCCAAATATCCAAATATGCAAGTGAGCATGTGTGTGTACATGTGTGTAAGTATGTATGCATGTTTATGTGTATATATATCAATATGTTTGTGTGTGCATGTGTGTCTATATGTATATTTGTGTATGTGCATGTATATGGGTATGTATGATTGTGTGTGCACAAGCTTGTGTGTATGTGTGTGCATTTATGTTTGTGTGGTCATGTGTATGTGTGGGTCTGTGTATACATGTGTACAAGTGTGTATGCATATGTGCACATGTATGTGTGTGCATGTTTGTATGTATGTGTGCAAGTGTGTGTGCATGTGTGAGTGCATTGTGTATACATGTGTATGAGTGTATATTTTCATGTGCACGTGCACATATGTGTACATGTGATCACATGCGTGTGTGCATGTGAATGTGTATATATGTGTGTTTGTGTGTGTGTGTGCACAGTGGCTACTTGTATATGTGTGTACACAAGCATGTTTGTGTTCACAAGCAAGGGTACTGAGGTCTGCCCTAAATGCTGTCTTAGAAGGTCCAGGCTGGGAATGGAGAAGGTAAATTGTAAAGAACCCAGGGCTGAGAGTGGTTTCATTGTTTGCTATCATAACAAGGGCCCTCGAAAGCTCCTGGGCGCCATGCCACCCTTCCTCTGGCCAGGGGACAAGCAATCCTGGCAGAGTTTACCCACCTTCCAGTGAACGTGCCAGGAACTCTTTCTTCACTGACTGTCTTCCCAGTTTCTGTCTGAGAGAGAGGCCATATGGAGGAGGTGAGTGGAGGGGCAGCCGTTCCCTGCGCTGTCCCCCAGGCTGTCAGCCCTGAGCCAGCACAGAGGAAGGGGGAATGCTTTAGCTGCAGTGATGTCAGATGCTGGGGTGAGGTGGCGAGCCGGGGAAGGGGAGGAGGGGCCCGTCCCTTGCTGTGGAGCAGGTGTCAGCTGCCACATGCAAGTGGGAAGGAAGGGCTTGAAGGGGCATCTCTTAGAGGGAAGCCTGCAGAGAGCATGGCATGTGCTCACCAGGCAAGTGTCCCACCTGCTCCTGAGACCCTGGAATCAGATATCTTCTCCTACATCACTGCTAGGATGGGGTGGAAACTTCTGATGCCAGACTGCTGACCATCAAGACCAGCAATGAGCATATAAAAATTAAGTTCTAGAACAAATTACAGAACAAGCAAAGAAGAGACTTGCCCTGAAGTCCAGTGGATAAGACTCTGCATTCCCTTTTCAGGGGGCATGTGTTCAATCCCTGGTCAGGGAACTAGATCCCAATGCCTCACCTAGAAACCTGCATGTCACAACTAAGAACTGGTGCAGCCAAATACAAGGAAAAAAAAACAAAAAAAGATTAAAGAAGCAAGGAAATAGAGATGGAAGGTAAGGAAAAACCTTGTTCTTTTCATGCCCATCATTCCTGGCAGTTATTAAACTCTTAATGAGGGTCAGGATAAAAAGCAGTGAGTTGGGACATCAGGGAAACCGTAGGAGGTTGAATTCAGAATGCAAAAGGGAGAAGAGGGAGGAAGGCTTAGCAGAAAGGACGTGTTGAAAAATTGCAAGAAAAGCAAGAGAGAATTGTGAAGAAAGTTTAAGAAATGTCAGAGAAGAGGTACACTGGGCAGGCCTTTAGAGGTGAGCTGATCTGGTCTTTATCTGAACAAGGAAGGAACCACAACCTACAGGAATGAGTAGGTGCAGAATGCTTTGTGATGGAGAGAGCACGGATGCTAGAATTCCCAGAGACCCTTAACAGCTGTGGGGCCCCGATTCACCAGCCTCCCTGAGCCTCAGTTTCTTTAATGACAGTAGAAAAACCTTAAGAGTTACTGTGCAAATTGCGAGAAAACATGGCTATGAAAGTAACAGCACAGAACAACCTAAGGCAAGGGGTTCCAAAGTCAGCGCAGGAATGGTGCTATGTTTCCAGTGCCACATAACTAGTGTGTTTAAACCACATATGTTTATTAGCTCAGTTTCCATGGGCCTGAGCCCCTGGCACCACTTAGCTGGGTCCTCTGTTCAGAATCTTTCCAGGCGGCAGTCATGATGTCAGCTGAGGCTATAATCTCATCAGAGCCTGGGGCCCTCTTCCCTGCTTGCTGAACACTGGCAGAATTCAGTTCCTTCTAGTTGTAGGACTGAGGCCCTCAGTTCCTTGAAGCCACCCTCAGTTCCCAGCCATGTGGCCCTCCCCACCCACGATAGGGCCATGAAGGACTCCTAAGATAGAGTTTTCCGTCTCCACAGCATAATCACAGAATGATATCCCATGACTTTTGCCATATTTTATAAGCAAGTCTTGGCATGTTCCTCATTAGGGAAGCAACCTAAAAATCCATTGACAGATAAACAAGATGTACTTACATGCACTGGGCTTCCCTGGTGGCTCAGATAGTAAAGAATCTGCCTCCAATATGGGAGGTTCAACCCCTGGGTTGGGAAAATACCCTGGAAGAGGGCATAGCAACCCATTCCAGTGTTCTTGCCTGGAAAATCCACATAGGTGGAAGAGCCTGGTGGGCCACAGTCCATGGGGTCACAAAGGGTTGGATAATACTGAGTGACTAAGCACACACACATATATACAATGGAATGTTACTCAGCCATCAGAGGACAAAATAATGCTATCTACAGCGACATGCATGAATCTCGGTTCAGCCACTCAGTCATGTCCCACTCTTTGTGACCTCACGGACTGCAACACGCCAGGCCTTACTGTCTATCACCAACTCCCGGAGCTTGCTCAAACTCATGTCCATCAAGTTGGTGAGTCCACTGAACCAACTCATCCTCTGTTTCCCCCTTCCCTTGCCTTCAATCTTTCCCAGCATCAGGGTCTTTTCCACTGAGTCAGTTCTTTGCATCAGGTGGCCAAAGTATTGGAGCTTCAGCTTCAGCATCAGTCCTTCCAATGAATATTCAGGACTGATTTCCTTTAGAATTGACTGGTTTGATCTCCTTGCAGTCCAAGGGACTCTCAAGAGTCTTCTCCGACACTATAGTTCACAACCTAGAGATTGTCATATTGAGTGACATCAAAAAGAGAAAGACAAATATCATAGGGTATCACTTATATGTGGAATCTAAAATAATTGCACACATGAACTTATTTACAAAACAGAAATAGAGTCACAGATGTAGAAAAGAAACTTCTGGTTGCAGCAGGGAAAGTGGGGGTGGGGTGGGGTGGGCAGGATACATTGGGAGATTGGGATTGTCACAAACACATTACTATATATACAATAAATAACTAATAAGGACCTACTTGATAGCACAGGGAACTCTACTCAATACTCTGTAATGATCTATATGGGGAAAGAATCTAAAAGTGTGAATATATGTATATGTGTAACTGATTTACTTTGCTGTACACCTGAAACTAATTCAAAATTGTAAATCAACTATACTCCAGTGAAAATTGATTAAAAACCAAGAACAAAAACAAACAAAAAGAAACAAGCTGCTTGTCTCCTTGATTCCAGGAGGGCAGATTATACACAAAGATGTGTCTCTTGGCTGTCACCGCAGGGTATGTCTCTGGGCAAGTCTACCTTCTTGGGCCTCATTTTTCTTCTTTGTAAAACGACACCATAAGACAGTCACTATAGTTCAACGAATTAATATCCCTTAAGCACTAAGACAATGCCTGGTCCATTGTTTGTACTACACATACTTATTAAATGTTTTTAAAATAAATTAATCTCCAAAGTACTTGTCATGCAGCAAGCACTCAGAATAAAGGAGCTATGTCTGAGGTCAGTGGGCTATGCTAAAGGTGGGCCCAGCATCCCTTGGACAGGTGCTCTGTCTCTCTGGGCTGCCCTCTGTCTTGGGGAGCAGAGGGTAGAGGAATCTGGGGATCTGGAGGGAGGCAAGTGCAGGGGGTTTTCTCCTTTTGGTCAGTTGTTAGAGTATATTGTTTCCTTCTGCAGCCCTGGCATTCTCTCTCCCACTCTAGGTGGGGAACTCAGCACATCCCTCCCCTAACCTCCCCCAGACCTTGCAGCCACAGCCTTCCACCTCCCTACCTCCTTTTTCTTTCTGAGATAGCCAGGGCCTGGCTTCCCAGCCCCTTCTCTCCCTCTCCCTCCAGCAGAGGGCCAGACAACCCCTTCCTCCACAGCTCTCCCTCTTTCTAATCTAATTTATGCATAGCATTTCTCATATTTGAAAAACATAAAAAAAAAAAAAAAACTCTTAAAACTAAGAGGCTGTTTTCCATTCCTGAGGTGGGCTCGGCTTGCTGCCATGCACACTCCCATGCATATATTTGAACAAGTTTGATTCAGTGTAGCTGACACAGAAACCACTTAGCCGTTTCTCCTACATCATCCTAAGTTAATACTCCTGACAGGCTGCAGGAGGCCTTTCAGCAATTTTTCTATTTCAGCTTTTCCCCTCTGTCTCCCTTCCCCCTCCCCTGCCTCCCATATTCCCTCCCCCTGCTGCAAAATTTGCTTCCACTCAAAAGCTGACCAAACCTTTGCAATTTGAGGCAATCGCATCTTAAGACCCAGCTGAAAGGCGAGCAGCAGCTATAAATGGGAACAGGGCAGCCCCGCCTGGAAGGGCTGGATTCTGTGTGTGCGGGATGTAGGTGGGGGGTGGGGGGAGAGTTTAACTGTTCTGGAAAGATAAGAGATTTGCCTGCTCCACATCCTTCACTGGGGAGCTCTGACTCCAAGGCCTGCAGCAGGCCTGGCGGTCTCTATAGTTTACCTGCTTCAGCTTCCCACCAAGCTGTCTGGGCTTTGTGTTCTGCCTTGGGCACAAGAGAGATTTCAAAGGTCTCAGGCCCTGTATCTCAGATCCCAGTGGACTCTGAGCCCAAAGGGAGGAGGCTGAATGGCACCAAGCAAATACATCTATATTCTCCCAGTGCATTTCTCTCTCTTCATCTCTTGTCTGTCTTTCTCGCCTTCCTGTATGTCTTTCCATCTCTTATCTCTGTTTCTCTCTCACACACACAAAACCAAGCCTTGTGTAGGAGCCTTGATGCATGCTTTTGCCTGCACTGGCCTCTCCTCCTTCACCCCTTTCATCCACTCCCTTGCCTTTCTCATTTCCCAGTTTATCAAGCTGCCCTCCAGGCTCATGTTCAGCAGAACAGTGTGTGTGTTTCTGTGTGGACAGGAGGTTGCCACTTCACCACTGAATTCTGATTCACCCTAATGCCTCTTGCCTGGAGAAAGTGGCTATGGCCCTGCCACAGTCATCAAACCTTAGGCTGGCCTCTTTTCAGGCCTGGCTAAAGGCTGACCCCTGACTCTGCAGCCCCATGTCCAGAGGCTGGCTTTCCCAGGCTGGGCTGCCAGCAGGGGGCAAGCTGCCCTCACAGCCGCTGGCACAGGAGACAGGTGGCAGGGAGGCCCAGGGAATGGCCATGGCTCACCTTGTGCTGGGGAGACAGGTATTTAAGGCCCAAACTTCTCTGCTGCTGGCATCTTGTTTCCTGACAGGAGCCCTAAGACTCAGGGCCAGCCAGGAAGAAGCCTGGTTGGGAAACAATACAAGGGAAGCACAAAATGAGGACAACCTGCCTCCGGCTCGAAGTGTCACGTTACAGATGCGGGGCCTGGGCCACCAGTCTCCCCAGAATAACACCGAACTTCAAAGAACAGCTTGTTGTTGTTTAGTCGCTCAGCCGTGTCTGACTCTTTGCGACCCCGTGGACTGTAGCCCACCAGGCTCCTCTGTCCTTGAGATTTCCCAGGCAAAAATACTGGAGTGCGTTGCCATACCCTCCTCCAGCGGGATCTACTCAACCCAGGGACAGAACCTGGGTCTCCTGCATTGCATGCCTATTCTTTACCATCTTAAAGGGGTAACCCCCTAAGAGTATTCTCACATTCAGAGGGAACTCAGGAAGCCTGGGAAAGGTCCAGCCCAAGGATTTAATGAAGCTTTGGAGAAGTGACCCTGGGCACGTTGTTTACTGTCATCTCTGCCTCTATGGTTCATTTAAGAAATGTAGAGAACTTAGACCAAGAGGTCTTAACCTGGGGCCCAAAATGGGTCTTAACCTGGGGCCAAAAATTGTATAAGAGGATTCACATGTGTGGTTATTTTGTACATATGACTGGGAAACAGTCAGTAATTTCCATCAGATTTTCCAAGAGGTCTCTGAACAGAGAAAGTTTCAAAATTAATGTACTAGATGACCTTCAGGTCATTTCCAGATCAAACATTCTGAGTCAGATGAGTGGCTATCTAATGAAGGAATTTCAGGGCATGGCAGATGAGGAAATGAGGACCAGAGAAGGGCTTTCCAGGAGGGGCAAATCGTAACATTTAGGTCAGGCAGTGAACAGAGCTGTGTGTGTGTGTGTGTGTGTGTGTGTGTGTGTGTGTGTGTGTGCATGCTACGTCGCTTCAGTCATGTCTGACTCTTTCCAACCCCATGGACTGTGGCCCCCCAGGCTCCTCTGTCCATGGAATTTTTCAGGCAAGAATACTGGAGTGGGTGGCCATTTCCTCCTCCAAAGGCTCTTCCTGACTCAGGGATTGGGCCTGACTCTCCTGTGTCTCCTGCATTGGCAAGCAGTTTCTTTACCACTGAGGCACCTTGAAAGCTGAATAGAGCTGTGGCCTTAGGTAATCACTAGCATCTGTGAGCCTCCCTGAGCTATTCTTACATGGCTTTTTGTTGCTAAAATAATAGGGCAAAGGGTTGGTCATGGGGGACTCTGGTGAAGGGAGTACCCCAGACTCAGCCCCCTGGGGGCAGCATCCCACTGGTTGTGTCAACTGAATTCCATCTCAGCTGCCTGTCAGTCTCACCTGGGCCAAGACTTTCTCTAGCTAGATCACCAAAGATTCCTTTAGGGTCCTCTACTGCTGCTGATGCAGCTAAGTCGCTTCAGTCATGTCCGACTCTGTGTGACCCCATAGACGGCAGCCCAGCAGGCTCCCCCGTCCCTGGGATTCTCCAGTCAAGAACACTGGAGTGGGTTGCCATTTCCTTTTCCAATGCATGAAAGTGGAAAGTGAAAGTGAAGTCACTCAGTCATGTCTGACTCTTAGTGACCCCATGGACTGCAGCTTACGAGGCTCCTCCGTCCATGGGATTTTCCAGGCAAGAGTACTGGAGTGCAGAAGTTTCTAAAAGTGCTAGAAAATACCCACATCCTCTCAGGAAAACAGAATCCTATACCATGTTGGATGAGAGGGTGATGAATTCTATTTTCCCTTATCCCAGTTAGCTTTTATTGTTAACATACGTGTTCTAAGATCAGATCAGGTTAAAACAGACATCATCTTTATCCTTAATGAGAAAGAAGAGAGGGTTTGTTATAAACTGATGTCAGTGTTAAAGAGTGGAGGAAGTGGGCATGGAAGGAGAGCATGGTTCTGTCTATTTTGCATTGTGATGGGGGATAGTTATGAACCCAAAGGTCTCAAACGTATTTGGCACCACATTCTTCACCTTCAGCCACCATCCCTGGTCATTGTCAGAAGTTAAATGGCTGAGAGCCACAACCAGATAGCCCTTCTCCACCATCTCACCTCTTCCAGCCTCCAGCCTGGTCAAGCTCTTTGACTGATTCTGCCTGTAACCTGTGAGAGTTCTTCTCTGCATCTCTCAAACCTTCTCTCCCTGTCTCCATGGCATCCAAGCACAGGATAGGAGATGATGATGCCCTCGGGTACCAGGAAGCTCTGCCATACAGGCTGGGGCAGAGTCAGGACCATGAGGAATGGCTTTGTGTTAGGCTGCTTTCATTAATGTATGCTAATAGCATATCATTCCATAATGACTTGACTTTCTGTCTTACTTTGCAAATATTGGTGGAACATGAAGTTTGCTCAAGTTTCACTAAAATGTATGTTTAGATCACATGGGATTTGAAATGGAAATTCTTATTAGAGCTTCAAATCATCTAGTGCCCACCTGTCCAGGAAGCCCCATCCAGCACTGGCATAAAGGCCTCTGCCGTCAGTTGAAGTTGAGAATGGGAGAACTGAGGACCTGTAGACATACTTTGAGGGCTTCCCAGGTGGCTCTAGTAGCAAATAACCTACCTGCCATTGGAGGAGATGTAATAGATGAGGGTTTGATCTCTGGGTTGGGAAGATCCACTGGAGGGGGACATGTAAACCCACTCCAATATTCTTGCCTAGAGAATCCTCATGAACAGAGGAGGCTGGTGTGCTACAATCCATGGGACTGCAAAGAATTGGACACAACTGAAGTGACTTAGCACTCACAGGCATGCATGCTCAGACAAATTTTAAACTTCAGCACTAGGCAAGCAAGGAGGGAAGGGTCTGATTCTGAAGAGTATGGTAAAAGGAGATGGGCAGTGTTCAGTATCAAGAAGGACCTGCCAGGGTCAATGGGCAGTGACCTGGAGAGGAGGTGGTTAGTCTGTGATGGGGATCAGAGGCTGCCAAATGTGAGGATGAAGACGTAAATGCATGCTCATGGTCAGAGAAGCCTGGCTGGAGACAGAAGGGTCCCAGGTTTAGGTGCATAAACTTAAAAGATTGGTAAAGAAAGCAAGGTAGGGACCCAGCCTTGAGGCAATGGAATACTGGATAAGAGATCTAGGTAAAGGCTACTGTCCAAAAGCTAATGCTCCTGTATACCAGGAAAGTCACAGCTTTAGAAAGCAAGCTAAAAATGGTTTTGAACCATAGCAAAAGGTCAAGGTTACCTTGATGCTGAATTCTGAGGCTGAAAGTCCAGGATCATGGTGCTAGTCAATTCAGCACCATGGTGAGAGCCCTCTTTCTGGCTTGGTGACAACATCCTTCTTGCATAAGGAAGACATAGCCTCTGTCTCTTCTTTGTTGTTGCTGTTCACTTGCTAAGTTGTATCTGACTCTTTGTGACCCCATGAACTGCAGCACTCCAGACTCCTCTGTCCTCCACTGTCTTCCAGAGTTTTCCCAAATTCATGTCCATTAATAGCATGTCAGTCATGCTATCTAACCATCTCATCCTCTGCCACCCTCTTCTCCTTTTGTCTTCAATCTTATTGAGCCATTAATCCAATCATGGGGATCTTAACCCTCACTACATTGTCATCTAACCCTAATTACCTCCCCAAAGCCCCCATTTCCATATGCCATCATCTTCGGGGTTAGGACTTCAGTATATGAATTTGTAAGGGATATAATTGACTCCATTGCACGCATTACACTGTGAGTCAGGCTTAAATGGCTCTTGGTGGTAGACTTGTGGCCCCAGCTCCAGGGAGGGGAGACAAGAGCATTATCTCAGGAAGAAAGAAGAGGAAAAAATGTCTTCCCATATGGAGATAGAATTCAGTATAGTTTTTGGTGAGCCATTCTGAATTCCCCATGGGTAGAACTAGACAGTCAAGAAATCTTGGCCAAGGTGCTAATCCAAGTGATACTTTACCATGTAAGATATTTCTAGGACATGGGCCTTCTATTCCCCAAAGGGACATACATTTGTAAAAATAGCAGAGAGGCTGAAGATACCATTTCTGGGGTAAGAATGGGGAGCCAGGCCAGGATACCCCAGGAGATTCCTACTGTAGAGGGCCAGAGAGTGTGGGCTGGAGGCAAGGAGATGCTCATATCAATCAGCTTGATTCTTCTTGGGCTTCTCAGGGAGCTTCCCAACCCACAGCAGACTGCCTGGCCAACACACTTATGACTTTCCAATAAAGGTGTTACAGAGACAATTAGGTTCTAATTATAGGAGTGAGCTATGAGTGGATGAGGTCTTTGCCATGCTCTCCAGCCCTGGTACCTTGATGGTTCAATGTCCCTTGGCTGAGATCCAAGAACCCTTGTCTTCACCTGGCAGCTGAACTGTTTCTGGCAGTAGACATGGTGGGAGGAACATAGACTTTAGAATAAAACTGGGATTCCAGTGCTGGCTCTCCACCAATTAGACATAAAACCTTGGAACAATATCTAATCTCTCTGAGCTTCAGTATATTCATATATGTAATGTGAACAATAAAAACTAACAAAATATGTCTCATAGTGTTTTAATAAAGATTCACTAATAATAATAACAACAAAAGCCGCTGAGCACCTACTATGTTCCAAGCACTAAGTCACTTAGGTCCACTGTCTTGTCCAAATAGACTGTGGGCTTCATTTCCTTAGTTTTCTTTGCCTGGGAAGGACTGGAAATTGGCACCTGAGGCAATAGCTGTATAATCGCAGGTCTTTTGTTCTCAAGGCAATGATCAGTCCCTTAGGGATTGGCCTGGAAAATCTGATTCTATTCCATGAGGCTTGATGTGAGGGTCAAGCAGGGGACTGTCCTCATTGTGACTTTGGGAAATCACTGGCAACCTCACGTATCCCAGGAAAGGGCTGGCCTTGGAAACCAATCTGAAAATGGTTCTGAACAATAGCAAAAAGTCAAGGTAATCTTGATGCTGAATTCTGAGGCTGGAGGTCCCATACCATGGTGCTGGTTGATTTAGTTCCTGGTGAGAACCCTCCTTCTGGCTTGGAGATGACCTTCTTCTTGCATGATAAATAGACAGCCTTAAGCATGTACCTGAGTCTCTCATTCTGTCTCACAAAGACCACCCTGATTTAGTTTGGATTGCCTGGTCGTTCTTAGCTCCCTCTGAGCTCCAGGAGTGAGTATACACTGCCTTTCCCTCCACCACTCTGTTCATATTGACCCTTCTCTTTCTCTACCTGAATATCTCTCTCCAAAGTCAAGGCCTTGCTTAAATGATGTGTTTTTCATGGGGCCATCACAGATGCTCTTGACCAGAATCCAGAGAACCTTTTCCTCTTCTGCTCCACTCATCTATTTGAAACTTCTGTGTTAGTCCTTATCACATTTGGTCTTAGCTCAGCCATTTGTAGGTGAATCTGCCCCTCATACCCAACCCTCATTGTCTAGATAGAGCAAATCACACATTATTTACCCTTTTATGCTGCCCTTTCCTCTTAGCATGGGATTCCCATGTGACTCAGTGATAAAGAATCCACCTGCTAATGCAGGAGATGCAGGTAGATATGGATTTGATTCATGGGTTGGAAAGTTTCCCTGGAGAAAGGAATGGCTACTCACATCAAGATTCTTGCCTAGAGAATCCCATGGACAGAGGAGCCTGGAGGGCTACAATCCATGGGATTGCAAAGGGTCAGACACGAATGAGCACGCACACACTTCTTTTAGCATAGAACTTGGCAGAAGATATAATAAAGGTTTGTGAAACGGAAGTTAATTGTGATCAGTCACTATGTCTCTGGACATGTAACAGAGAAGTGAAGGAAAAGAACATTTTGGAAAGCGCTGGGGCTGCGGGAGCAGGGCCAGGATGGCCTCAGATTCCTAAATATGATGAGAGTCTTAGTAAGTCCACTAGCCCTTCTAGAAAACAAAACCAAGGATGCTCTATCCCCAGTTGGCTTTAGACAAACAATGAAATGGACTTATTACCATCAGGAGCCTTCAACACCCTTTCCAGGCCAATTTTCCTGCCTCCAGGATCCCATGCTACTCCCTGCTCTTTTAATGACCCTTCAAAAGGTTTCCTACCAGGGCCCCAAGCTCTGGAACTTACCATCTGCTCTGATCCTAAATAGCCTACTGAAGACTTACCTGGTTTGCATCTCCTGGGAGCTTTGTTTTATATGCAACTGGATCTGACAAATGAAGCCAGTCAAGAGGCACCTACTGTCTTTATATAATACTCCTGATCCTGGGAGTGGGCAAAAAGGAATCTAGCCTCCTCCCACAATTTTCCTCACCTCCAAGATCTCCCCAACGGGTCATAGTAACTGCTGGATTAGAAGCATAAGAGGGAACAATTCCTGCATTTGACTGGCAGAGCTCCCCTCTCCACCACTTCCCCCACTTGTCCACTTGAGGGTTTCGCCCTTCCTGACAGTGTCCCAGCAAAGAGCTGAGGCCTCTTGGTGCTCTCAGATAGGAACAAAACTTGTGGATTTACTGCCCCAACTCATCTCCCATGGTTTGGACAGATCTGCCATTGCAATTGCCATCACTTTTATGACTTCTAGAAGAGAAGATATTTGGTTATGAATCCCACTGTCTTTTCCTCGGAAAAGGCAACCCAAATAACTGCAACTAACAACTGAAATAATACCCTCCAACTAAAAAAAATGCATGTTTGCTGAGCTTCAGGACAAGAAAGACAAGTCCCTTATTCACCTCCTCCTGATTTGTCCAAGCATCCTGTTGCTCCAGTCCTCTGTCATCTCTATAGTCAACATTCTGGAGCTGGCCATCTCCAGGGTTCTGACCAAAGAGAGTGAGTCTGGTGGAGATTTCCTATCTGAGACAGGGCTTGTTGATGGGAGTGGAGATTGGAGTGGAGGACAGAGAGCATTGCCAGAAATTGGGAAGAAGGCACTGAGGAGGGTTGAAATGTACAGAGAAACGTAACTTTGGACACATGACAAACTCAGCCAAAGCTCGCCTGGACCCCACCTTGGCATGCGTGCCAGTCTGTGGCATCACTGCTCAAGCATGGCAGCTGGTGGCCAGAGAGAGAGGGTGCTCCTGGTGGCTCCATCCCCAGCCTCTCTCCTGCAGTCTTCCCCGTCTTCCCCTGGCAGCTCATTTACTTTCAGCAGCCTCTCATTTCCCTGTGTTGGTTTAGTCTCAGGCCCAGACCCCGTTCAATATTTGTCTCCCTAGCTCCGCTATTTGCTCTCATTTCCATATGTTTAACATACATATTAACTGCCTCCTGCCTTGTCCCAGAGCTGTCGCTGGCTCTTTCAGCCTCAGACTGGGTCTCAGGACCACTGTGCACCCCAGTTTTTGCCACTTGGCTCCCATCCCACCAAGAGAGTTTTGGGGGGCTATTACCCAGAGCCAGCTGACTTGTGCCCACTCCTGTCCTCACCCCAACACAAAGGGGACCCGAGTCTGGTCAGCAAGGCCTCAGAGCTCTCCCCTGGGTTTCTCCCCAGCCCCAAGTTGTCCTTTCTTTCTTCAGGCAACATAATATCGATTGACATTCTAGAACTATCATTTTTCCCTTAATGAGAAGTCAGGGTAAGAATACAATTAAAAGTTCTAAAAATGGACTCGGAAGCCCAACTCTGAGTGTCCTTTCCGTTACCACAGCCATCATCTTCTGCTGAGTTCTTTTTATCCTACCCACACCACAAGGCCTTCTCACAGGAGTTCAGAATTACAGGAGCTCTCTGAAATGAACTCTGGAGGTCATCTCATCCATTCACTGAGCTGGGGCTTGACTGCTCCTTCAGCGCTGCATCCCTGAGCTCCTCCTGTGTGCCAGGCCCTGGGCCAGGTATTGGGTATGCAGGATGACAGAGGACTAGGCCTTGCCTGGAAAGAGCTGATGTCTAATGTAGGAGGGAGAAACATCCTAACTGTAGTGCAATGTGTCAAGTTTAACACAGGCATAAAGAGGCTTCCCAGGTGGCTCAGATGCTAAAGAATCTGATTCCAGTGCAGGAGATCTGGGTTCAGTCCCTGGGTGGAGAAGATCCCCTGGAGAAGGGAATGGCAACCCACTCCAGTATTCTTGCCTGGAGAATTTCAGGGACAGGGGAACCTGGTGAGCTATAGTCCATGGGGTCACAGAGAGCTGGACACAACTGAGCAACTAACACTTTCACTAAAGGGCCCACCAGAGGAGGACCTTAACTCAACTGAAGGCATCAGCAAACAGTCTCTACAATCCTTTAGTAATTGATGACCTCAGATTAAGGGGAATTCACTACCTTCCAAAGACTCATTCTTTCTCTAAGTCTTAACACATATACTTGTTTCGTGAACACGTTCCTATTGCCTGCAATCAGTAATATAACAATTTAGTGAAAAGCGGCATTAACTTTGAATGAATCCTTCTGCCTCAAAGTCTCCATTTGTAGAAGGAAGAGAACCAAACTCAGTTATTTCTATCACCCCTAAATCCTGTTGTTTCTACAGCAGATGATTCTCAAATGGGCCTCCCTCTCCATTCTCACTGCTGGCTCATCCTACAATGAGCTTCTGAGGTTGGAATAGAACCTATGATTAGTAGACATATTTTCCGTATAACTGAGGGGAAGTATAAACAAGTTAAGTTGCTTGTCCCAGGAGGTGAATAATAGAATCTCGGTTTTTCTGAACAGGAGCCCAGTTCAATGTCTGTCACACCGTCCTGTCTGAAATAGGGGAGCTGGAGGCTGCAGGTGCCTCTGCAGCTTCTCCCTAACAACCTCCGAAGGAGCCCAGCCCCCCACCTCCTAGATAAAGGTGGAGAGGATCGTTCATGATTACAAGGGTCCCCTGCTGGGTCATCGTCTCCTTCCCAGGCCTGGAAGCCCAACCGTCTGGGGTATGAAAAGACAGAGCCCAGAGCCCGCGTTGAGACCTACTCTTCTGGTTCCTTATCACCACCAGCTAATGCTGCTGGAGCCTGTCAGTCTACACACACACACTACAGGCTTCCTGCAAGGGCTGCACTTGTGTTTGCTTAGAGAAATTATCTGGAAAATGACCTCTCTCCCAGGTACCTAGAAATAGTTCCATTTTCAGAAAAATTTTATTGAATTATTTATTTGGCTGCATCAGGTTTCCGTTGCAGCATGCAGGATCTTCATGTCATCGTGGGGGATCTTTTGCTGCAGAGCACAGGTTCTCCAGTTGTGGTGCGCCAGCTCTGGAGCATGTGGGCTCAGTAGTTTCAGAGAGGGCCTAGCTGCCCTGCAGCATGTGGCATCTTAGCCCCCCCAACCAGGGACTGAACCCATGTCCCCTGCATTGCAAAGCATATTCTTAACCATTGGACCCCCAGGATGGTTCCCTAGAAACAGTTCTTGTGCACGTGTGCTAAGTAACTTCAGTCGTGTGATCCTATGAGCTGTAGCCTGCCAAGCTCCTCCACCCATAGGATTCTCCAGGCAAAAATATTGAAGTGGGTTGCCAAGCCCTCCTCCAGGGGATCTTCTCGACTCAGAGATCGAACCTGTGTCTCTTATGTCTCCTGCATTGGCAGGTGGGTTCTTTACCACTAGTGCCACCTGGGAAGCCATGATGCCATCTTAAAAACAATTTTGAAACCAAAATGTAGATAGCTGAGAATCAATAAAAGCCACATGGCTGCTTCCAGGGGAGACCAGAAAGGCTTTCTAGAGCAGCCAGTGCCTCACATTACTGTTAACACATGGAGTTGAAAGGCCACTGGCCTGAGCTACACAAAATCCATTTTCAAGTCCCAGCTTTGGTCCCTAGTATCTGTGTGATGACACATAGGGCACTCTGCCTCTCTGAGTCAGTATTTTCATCTATGGATTGTTAGTCATCCTACTTTCCTTGGTAATCACTAGATGGTTGAGTGGATGGATGAATGAGAATAATACTTGCAATGTACTGTGTACCTAGTATGTGCTACACACTATATCAGGCATCGTGTATCCTTTAGCCTGTTTAGATTTGCAGCACTCCCAAGAACCAAGCATTTTCCCTACTCAGTCACTACAGAAATCTAGAGTGGTTAAGGGAGCTGCTCCCCAGGCAGTAAATCAGCGTAGGGCAAGGATGCAACCTCAGCTCTTTCACTACACTGTGATGTCAAGTAAGAGAATATATCCTAACACGCTTTAAGCATTCATTTAAACATCCTTTAAGAAAAATGAGTTGATGTAAAAACAAAGGATCTCATCATTGGAAGGAACCTGGCATTCGGAATTAGACCCAGTAATCCGTGCAATTCTTCTTAGCCCTCCTCCTTCAGCTCCCCGAGGCAAAGGGGGAGGAAGCACCCACCCCATCCTGTGCTTCTGTGGGTGAGGGCGATAGGATGGGCCCCTCACAACATCCCGGCTCCCAGACCAGCGGGAGCCCTCTTTTACCTTTCCACTCTGCTGCTCACTTTGGACCCTGGACTGCGGGAAGCGACTGAAATTTATGGCTTCTCTGGGAGTCTACAGAGGGCTCATTTCTGCAATCTTCTCATTTCTTAGAAGTTCTACCTATGAATTTTTTAAAGTAAAATTGACTGAAATCGATTTTATTTGCATTTTGTTTTATTTTAAAGGTTTCACAATGCCTCTTAGGATAACTGCAACCTATGTGTTCAAAAACGCTTGGAATCCTGGACTGAACACATGTACAACTCCTTGTAGGTCATCACAAATCTTTTTCTTTCCAACTTTAAAATTCTAAATCCTGTCAATTCCTGACTCTCCTTACTCTCCCTGGGAATGGCACAGAGACCCAAACCACATCTACTTAATACTCAAACTAAAACCCAGAATTTAACCTTCACTTGCCTGGCATTTTCCTCCCAAACCAGATTTCAGAGCTCATCTGTACCTCTGCTTGTCCAGGGCTTCCTAAAAAGAGAGCAAGTTCTCTTTTTTTTATCAGTCCACCATGACTTTGAACATGTAGCTGTCTGTGCCTCAGGTTCCTCTTGGTGATAACTGCCCTCCCTACAGCTACTGTGATGCTGAAATGAAAAATGCCACACCATGAGCCACAGTATCCCTGCTTCGTGTGATCACTGTGCTGAGAGAGCCACTCACGAGGGACCAGACTCTTTTCTATCCCTCAAATGCTAAGTTTTGGAGAGGGAACTCAGTCGATCACTTTAATTCTCCCTGGTCACACCCACTCTGGGTTAGTTCCCCTCCCACAGAGATCACCAAGCATCCCATTAGAGTCCTCAAACTGGGATGTACTTGCGCATCCATCAGTCTCATTTGCCAAACCCTAAGCTCTTTGAGAGTTAAGAACACATCTGCCTTGTTCACTACTGTGTCCTCAGAGCCTACAGAGTGGTCAACACCTAGTACCTATAGAAAATACCCAAAATAAGTCTTGCCACCTTCCCCGGGCTGTCAAGACGAGTAAGAGGCAATCTTTCAGCCACTTTATGTCTCTTGGCTTCAGTGTCTTCATCTGTGAAAAGCATAGCTTGAATTAGATGTTCTCTACTATTCTTTCCTGCACAATAATCTATAATTCCATGATTTTAAATAAGGTAATTCACTGAAAAAAACATGGGAAATTATCACACTTCAACCAACAGAAGGATTGTGTGTAATGTTACTATTATTATTCTGTATGGTTTTCTGAGCTCTGCATCCTGGCAGCTCACACACAGAAGAGATGCAGCCTTCTTCCAAGAGACCAAAGACTGGCCTTGCCCACAACTTCCCAAAAGGACTTCCCAGATGGTGCTAATGGTAAAGAACTCACCCTACCAATACAAGAGACATAAGCAACACGGGTTCGATCCTGGATTGGGAATATCCCCTGGAAGAGGGCACAGTAACACACTCCAGTATTCATGCATGGATAATCCCATGGACTGAGGAACCTGGAGGGCTTCAGTTCATAAGGTTTCAAAGAGTGGGACACAACTGAAGCAACGTAGCACACACACATACCCAGAATTCAGCAGCAGCCCTGTGACGGGCACCTATAGGTCCAGCTTCCTTCCTCCCTCCTCAGAAGGGTTTTGGGAAATTTGTGACAACTCCTTTATCTGCTGACATCTGAATATCAAGACAACTGTTGTCAAACATAACTAGTTAGATAGCTAGCTAAGACTACATGGACCAAACAGATTCAGTTCTGTTTATTCTATTTTACAGGCTTGTAACTAGCATTTTTAGGGCTTTTGAGGTGACTCTAATGGTAAAAAATGTGCCTGCTGATGCAGGAGATGCAAGAGACTGGGATTTGATCCCTGGGTTGGGAAGATCCTCTGGAGAAAGAAATGGCAACTCACTCCAGTATTCTTGTCTGGGAAATCCCATGGACAGAGGAACCTCGGTGGGCTACAGTCCATGGTGTCACAAAGAATCGGATACAACTAAACACACACACACACATGACTAGCATTTTTATTATCCTGAGACCTTGGTTTACCAGATCATACTAAGAAACTGAGGAAGGCTTTCTTATCGCTCCTTCCTATTCCTTGAAACTCTACATTCAAGTGCTTATATCTTTCCTTTTTTCCTTTGCTTTTCGCCTCTCTTCTTTTCACAGCTATTTGTAAGGCCTCCCAAGACAGCCATTTTGCTTTTTTGTATTTCTTTTCTATGGGGATGGTCTTGATCCCTGTCTCCTGTACAATGTCACGAACCTCTGTCCATAGTTCATCAGGCACTCTATCAGATCTAGGCCCTTAAATCTATTTCTCACTTCCACTGTATAATCATAAAGGATATGATTTAGGTCATACCTGAATGGTCTAGCGGTTTTCCCTGCTTTCTTCAATTTAAGTCTGACTTTGGCTAAAAGGAGTTCATGATCTGAGCCACAGTCAGCTCCTGGTCTTATTTTTGCTGACTGTATAGAGCTTCTCCATCTTTGGCTGCAAAGAATAAATCAATCTGATTTCAGTGTTGACCATCTGGTGATGTCCATGTGTAGAGTCTTCTCTTGTGTTGTTGGAAAAGGGTATTTGCTATGACCAGTGCGTTCTCTTGGCAAAAGTTTATTAGCCTTTGCCCTGCTTCATTCTGTATTCCAAATTTGCCTGTTACCCCAGGTGTTTCTTGACTTCCTACTTTTGCATTCCAGTCCCCTATAATGAAAAGAAATCTTTCTTGGGTGTTAGTTCTAAAAGGTCTTGTAGGTCTTCATAGAACCATTCAAGTTCATCTTCTTCAGCATTACTGGTTGGGGCATAGGCTTGGATTACTGTGATATTGAATGGTTTGCCTTGGAAATGAACAGAGATCATTCTGTCATTTTTGAGATTGCATCCAAGTACTGCATTTCGGACTCTTTTGTTGACCATGATGGCTACTCCATTTCTTCTAAAGGATTCCTGCCCACAGTAGTAGATATAATGGTCATCTGAGTTAAATTTACCCATTCCAGTCCATTTTAGTTCACTGATTCCTAGAATGTCGATGTTCACTCTTGCCATCTCCTGTTTGACCACTTTCAACTTGCCTTGATTCATGGACCTAACATTCCAGGTTCCTATACAATATTGCTCTCTACAGCAATATTCTCCTTGGAAGGAGAGTTATGACCAACCTAGATAGCATATTAAAAAGCAGAGACGTTACTTTGTCAACAAAGATCCATCTAGTCAAGTCTATGGTTTTTCCAGTGGTCATGTATGGATGTGAGAGTTGGACTGTGAAGAAAGCTGAGTGCCAAAGAATGGATACTTTTGAACTGTGGTGTTGGAGGACTCTTGAGAGTCCCTTGGACTGCAAGGAGATCCAACCAGTCCATTCTAAAGGAAATCAGTCCTTGGTGTTCATTGGAAGGACTGATGCTAAAGCTGAAACTCCAATACTTTGGCCATCTCATGAGAAGAGTTGACTCATCAGAAAAGACTCTGATGCTGGGAGGGATTGGGGGCAGGAGAAGGGGACAACAGAGGATGAGATGGCTGGATGCCATCACTGACTCGATGGACATGAGTCTGAGTGAACTCCGGGAGTTGGTGATGGACAGGGAGGCCTGGCGTGCTGCGATTCATGGGGCCACAGAGTCGGACACGACTGAGCGACTGAACTGAACTAAGAAACTGGAATAAAACATTTCAAATGGCTAAAACAACCAACAATAACAACAGAAACACAACCCTGCCCAAACTGAATGGATTAGACCTTGCCCTTTCAGACAGTCAGGGAAGACCTCACTGATTTTTCTTTTGGCCAGTTGGTTTTGAGGATCTCTTTCTTTTTATAGCAGTCTTATAAAAGGGAAAAATCAAAAATCAATAATGCAAACAAACAAACCAGGAAACAAGAGAAGATGGTCAGTGGGTTTGAAGTTTAAATTAGAATACAATGGTTTAATGCTCCCGAAGACCAGACTATTGTTTCTTATCAGATTTCCCCTTGAATGAGCAATTGTGAAGCCAGCCTGTCCAGAGCAATGAGTTGTCACTCCGCCAGATGAGCAAACACCATTGATTTTAATGTGTGTGAGGGAAACAGGGCCCAGCCCTCCCTCCACCTACCTTGTTCCACTGACTCTACATAGCGCAAAAGGACACCTCGTTTGGTTAAGGCTGAAGTGGAATACAGCCTCTGTACTCTGACACCAAATTAACCCTAGAGGACACGATTCTGGGAGAAGTAGTAAAGAATAGTTTCATTGCTTTGCCAGCAAGGGGGCCCCTGCAGACTAATGCCTTCAAAACTGGGTGTCCCAACCTAAGGGTAGGTACAGGGAATCATGAGGAGTTTTATAGTCAAGGGGACAGAGTTATAGATAAGGATAGGGGTGCAGGGAGGGCCAGCATTCCTTTGATCCCAAGAGCATCTGGCATCAGGTGATGATGGGCAGAACTGTAACCTTTTCTGGAATAAAGAGTGCTCACCAAGTAGCTAACATCTTACATTTGGTGGGGCTTTTAGTTCAGCAGGAGAGCTCAGACACTTTTATATGCATCCCTTGAGGGAGAGCCAGGACTCTATCTACTGTTTCTTGGCTGCTCCTTCCTTGTCTCTGAATCCCCTCCCTTCTCTGATAAGCAACTTGTTTGAACCTCCCCTTTGGAACTCAGGAAAGGAAACACAGGTGCCCAGGAGTCCCATAAGGCCCTGCTTGGTTTCAAGGCTTTGAGGAAAGCATTAATTGTCCAAGGAGGACCAATTGTCCATCCAGTGTCCGCTGGATGGAAGGGTTCTCCATCGGACCATGCCCAGGAGTTTCCAAGTACAGGGTAAATGCTGCATCAGGGAATGTGGGCTGTTGGAATGGAGGTCCAAGTGTGAGAAGGACTAGGGAAGAGGTCACACTTCCCTGTGAGGATGTGGACAGGAAGAACTAACACACCGTCTCCTGGAAACCTGGGACAACCCACCAGTTGGGAGGTCCGCACTGGCTAGGGCTGGACAGGGGATGATAAGTAAGGCCAGCAGCATTGGCAGGACTTGCTTCAGGGGCCTCATAATCCATGCCCAGCCTCAATGCCTCCATCCACAATAACGAATGAGTTGAAGAGTTTGCATTGGTTGGAGGGTTTACCAGTGATAACGAGTTATCAGAAATTAGAGGCCATCAGGCAGAGAGATAGAGACAGTTCCCAACAACCAAAGAGCCTCCCTCCAAATCCCCCAAAGAGATTCCAGGGCATTACCAGTCATTTCTGCTGATCCAACAGGCAGGGGTTTTCTCTCCAAAGACCACGACCTTAGGTCTGTGGCCTTCTCTGTTTACTTGGTTAATGAGTAGATATCAATAAATATTCATAGCACTCACTGATGAATGCTCTGCACCAGCTGGGGAGAAGACAGCTGCAATAAACGCACTGCACTAACACGAGAAGCAACTACAGTTAACAAATTTTCAGAAATTGGTTACAGAAGGAGCTTGCATAAGCCCAATAAAGATGAGACAGAGAATATCGGACACATGATCAAGTAAGTGTTCTCTGCACTTTCCTAAACAGTTTGCTGCCCTTGTACTCAGCAGAGGGAAGATCAGTCTTTGTGTTAGGGGATACATTGACCAAAACTGCTTACCCTAGCCAGGCACCATAGTAACCTCTTGCATGAGTTATCTTACATAAGGAGGTCCTGCTAAGGAATGCAGAACTAACAAGCTAAAACCAACCTGAAAAAATCGGGAGAGGTTGAAAGCGGAGAGGAGACACCAGTCTATGTCCTACCAACCTCTAGAATCCAACATTCTGGCATCCGTCTTGCCTGAGTGATGAGTGCACCACCAGGAAGGACCCTGAGTCAGAATGATTGTCTAGAGACAACCCAGAAACTAATCCCATCCCATAAAACCCTGAGACTGCAAGTCATTCTGGCAGAGTAGCTCTGGGGTCTTTTTCTCTGCTGCTCTCTGCCCAGGCGCCTCTTCTCAATAAAATCTCTTGCTTTGTCATCACGTGTGTCTCCTTGGACAATTTATTTCTGAGCATTAGACAAAACCCACGCTCAGGCCCTGGTGGGGTCCCTTTTCCTGCAAAATTTGTGGAGAGAAAGGCCCCAGTCTGGAAGCGGAACTCTGAGGTGTGGTTCTCTTAATAACACAGAGTGTTGACTTAGCCCAAAATTGAATAACCCTAAATTTGAATAACTCCTGATGGTTCTGAAAACTTTTCCATCTGCATTTAACAGTGAATAGAGAAATGACAGTAAGAAGCTGAGAGCCCCAGGGACTTGATGAGGAGGGAATATAGTTGTCCTCTGAGAGTTAAACCTAGTAAAATTCACACACAATGGAAGTGATTAGGCAACTGTGAAAGTCAAGAGATTATCTGTAATTGTAGGACTCAAGTGTTTGAGAATATCACAAAACTCTAGCCAAGGTGGTTTTGGGTTCTGGGAGCAATCTCAGGGAGATAAAATGGGAGTGAGACTGTAATTTGGTAAGAAAAACCGTAATCAGTTTTATTGTGGCCTCCTCGGAGAAGGGCCATTTCAAAGACTGGCCTGTCAGGCTGGTACAAGTGTCCATCCATCTGACAGGCAAATACTGACTGCGGAGACAGATGTGTCAGCCTGTTCCAGCCAGTAAACATTTGATTCATAGGATTATTTTTTCTGCTTCTGATTCCGTAATCCTCAAACAACCTTCTGATAATTTTCTTTTGCCCATAGAACTTGCTGGAAGAGAAAGAATGGGCAGGAGAGGCAGGGACAACTTCAATCCCTCCGTTTCAGAGCCGTTTCTACTGATGCCTCTGAAGATGTGTTACGGTGAATCCGTCCAGTAGGGTAGAGTTGATGAAATCCGGGATCCAGGAAGAGGGCAATTTTCTAAGAAAAATGGCAATTTCCCCAGACCATGCTCTTAACGAAAGATAGGTGTTGAATTAGCCTCTTCTCTCAGAAAGGTAGCAATTGGTTCTCTAATCCCTGCATGTATGGCAGAGATCTTATTGTTACTTGTCCTATGTATCATTGAGGAACTCAGTCATTGAGTTCTGGTTCAAGATAACGAAGCACGTGGTGTTTTGACTTTATACCACCACGAGACTCCCTTGGTACAGAGGTCCTCACATCATAGAAAGAGTCACAAATGATTTCCGAAATCCCCACCAGTCTTTTTGAAAAGCCCAGACAAAGGCTCCCCACAATCCTAGTTAAAAGGACTGACCAGTGGTGGTCAATCCCTCAATCAGATTTTCTTTGTAAAGACAGAGATCAAAAGGAGGTACTCTGAAAACACCCCTTCTGCCTGCTGTTCCACATCCTGGCTGTTTCAATCTCTGGCTCCTTTCTGGGTCCTCAGGTTCATTTCCAAGACCCTGAGCAATTGGGGCCTCTTGCTGAGGACCAGGAGGCATGGCCGGGAGGGATCTGTCAGCTCCCTCTGGGTTGGCCCCTTCAGCATTCCCTCACTGTCACCTGTGGACCTGGAGCCCATGAGTGAAGAACAGCATGCAGTGGGGTCAGGCGATTCTGGGTGGTCAGAGGAACAGACCTGCCCTCCCCCTCCTTCCTCCATTGGCCATCCTCAGTGATGGCTACCAGACACCCACTGGTCAGTCTCCTGGGAAGATATAACCACAGGGACACCTCTCTCCACAATCTCTATAGCTGTGTTCTTGGATAATTAGTCCTTCAGGACCACCTCCAACATCGAAGCTTTCTCAGGGTTACAGACCATCTTAATGAGCTGGTGGTGACAGCAGACCCTGGGCATTTTACAGGGCAGATTAGATTCTGAGTTGTCCCTCGGAGCTTCTCCTCCTTGGTCTGGACTCTCCACCAAATCCTGATTCCTCCCTTTACTCAGACCAGGACTCTTGCTTGCCTCCTCAGAAAGCTTTTCTCTCCCCAGAAGAGGCTTAGAAGTCCTCCTCTTCCCCCATCTCAGCAACCCTTTCCAGTCTATCAGCTCCCTTCTTCTCATTCTCTCTGGGGAAAATTTTCCCATTTTAAATTTCTATCACCATCATTCAATGTCTGTTCTGCTTCCATTTCTTAAAGCCCCAGGGCAGATCCCCAATCAAAACCCCAGCCAGCCAGTATCCTTGCTCCATGTGCTCCTTTTTTCCTCACCTCCTGATTTTAGCGCTCACTCTACCACCTCTTAAAGCATTTGTGCTTGACCTGCAAAAGTGCTTCCTGTGCTTGATTTATTTCAGAGAAATGAGGTTCTAATTATGGCATATTCGTGCAGCAGAATGCTATGTAGCCATTCCAAATGATGGGGTAAGAAGAAAATGTAATGAGGTGGAAAAATGTTCACAACAATACATTCACTGAAAAAAAAAAAGAATCTACAAAACATTGTGTACAGAGTTTGCATTTTTTTTAAGTGTGAATTTATGCCTACATGACCGAAAGCATCTGTCCCTAAATGGTCATGTGGTCATCTAAGTGTCTGGGCTGTGGCATGATTGCTAATGTTAGCTTCTGTATATTTTTCTGTATTTTCTAATTGGTTTCATAAATAGGAAAGAATACTTTGGTAACGAGAAAAAAAAAAAAACATGATAAATATGTGGGGTTTTTTTCCTTGAAATACCAGAAAATCTCTGTCCATCCCCTCTCTCCTCTGTGGCCTTTCTGGCTTTATTCACATTGGCAGATGAACTTGTTTTTCTCGGCAAATGAGCCAATTGAAATAAGACTCAATTTATGCAAGCAGACTGTGGTTGTTGGTAGCATACACACACACACACACACACACACACAAGGTGTCATCAAGCAATGATTTCTCCGGTTGTCAGAAAGACACTGTCTTCTCCAGTCTGGCTTGCTCTATGCTTGGGTCTGCTCAGCTGCTCATGAAGGCACAATGGGGGATGTTGTTATCTGAATTCTTACATATACTAGAATCCTCTCTTTGCCTCGGAGAGGCAGTATTGTATAGGGGTTACTGGTGTTGTTATTTTTTTAATTCCTAGATTGACAACTTGGTTTTGCATTTCAGCCCTGCCACTTACTGACTGACTATTGACTTTCTGAACGTTGGTTTCCCCATCTGCAAATTGATAATAAGGACAACATCCACTTACAAGTTTGCTTTGAAGACTGAATAAATATAATCAAGTGCTTAGCGCGGTGCTTGCAATATCATAAATATTTAACAAATAGACTCATTATTAACCCCTGAAGAACCTTATTCTTTAGAGAGAGAAGACTGAATGGTTTTTAGTCTTGTATGATTGAACTCGAGGAAAAGACATAAAAGCAGATTTTGACAGCTTAGAGAGGACAAAGAAGGGATGGCTTAAAGTGGATGGTTCTGCTCTCTTGCTTCTGTTTCAGAAATATTTATGGATACAGAGTCCCAGAACATAAATAGTTTAAATTCCTTCAAAAGAAGCCTTCTTTAAAAAGATCACTCTTGACCTGTCTAACTTTTCTGTGCCCTGAGCAAGAGATAACATTCCAATAATGATCTGCTCAAAATCAACAGAAATTCTGGCCTTTGGTTTAGGGGGACAGAACCTGAGGGTTGAAAGGAACCTTAATTGTCTTCCAGTCGAAACTTCAACTCGATGGATGCTTGAATCTTTCCTAAAACATACACTCTGTGTCATCATCAAATCTGTACTTTACAAGTCATGTCATGACGGAACACTCATAAAGGTAACTCTGAATTGAAGTTCTTCCTTGTATTAAATCTATGTGTTTTGTAGCTTGCAACTTGTTGAAAGTTGCATTTCTAACACTTGGAAGGAAAAGAAAAGGCTAATCCTTTCCCCTCCGTGAGATTCTTTCAAATATTTGTAGCCAGGGGCAGTGTATTTCTCTCAGCTTTATCTTTTCAGACTAGACAGCACCAGTTTCCACGATAATTGCCTACATGATGCTAAAGCTGAAACTTCAGTACTTTGGCCACTTCATGCGAAGAGTTGACTCATTGGAAAAAACTTTGATGCTGGGAGAGATTGGGGGCAGGAGGAGAAGGGGACGACAGAGGATGAGATGGCTGGATGGCATCACTGACTCGATGGACATGAATCTGAGTGAACTCCGGGAGTTGGTGATGGACAGGGAGGTCTGGTGTGCTGTGATTCGTGGGGTCGCAAAGAGTCAGACACGACTGAGCGACTGAACTGAACTGGACTGAAGGCTTTGTGGATCTCCGTCCTTCTGGGTCCTCTCCTCCAGACTTGGTCTAGCAAAGTATGGCACCTAGAAAACATTCCTCCATCTGTGACTTCACTTACACAGGATGTAATAAAATGGTTACCTCTTACTTTAAGCAGTGCAGTTTTGTTCCGGTAGTCAAGAGTGTGTTTGCTTTTAGGTGACCTCAACGAATTTACTCTCAACTAAATCCCAGGCACTGCTTGTTTTCCTTTACAACTATTACATTGCTGAAGCTGAAGCTCCAATAGTTTGGCCCCTTGATGTGATGAGCTGACTACTCATTGGAAAAGATCCTGATTCTGGGAAAGATTGAAGGCAAGAGGAGAAGAGGTAGCAGAAGATGAGATGGTTAGATAGCATCACTGACTCAAAGAACACGAATTGGAGCAAACTCCAGGAGATAGTGGAGGACAGAGGAGCCTGGGATGCTCCAGTCCATGGAGTTGCAAAAAGTCAGACAAAGCCACTGAACAATAGCGACAGTGTTATAGTCATCCCATCCTATGATTGTGGAGTTGTTAAACTCCAATCCTAAGCTTAATATAGGATATTACATTCTCCTTGGTTAAATTTCATCAGTTTAGATTCATCTCATTCATTTCAGCTTGTCAAGAAAGCTGATTCTGTCATCCAGCATATTCACTAACCATCCCAAATTTGTGTCATCCACAAATTTGATGACTATTGCTTCCGTCTTCATAGAAGTCACAGATTAAGATTTTGACTAGCACTGAGGTAAGTCAGAGCCCTGAGAAAGGTCATTGAAAACCTCTCTCTAGTTTATCACCAATGTGAATTTTTGCATTCTTCTCTAAGTTATTATGTCTAAAATCCTTTTATCTTTTCTTTGTATTTCTTATGCTAGAGCAGACTAAGGCAGGATAGGATAGATAGAACGTAATGCAATGTAATTTTCTTTTTCAAAACGTCCTAATGAAATCCAGAAATGCATTTTCCAGATCTACTAATCTAAAAGCTTTACTTAGCCCCCCCCGCCCAAAAAAGTTAAGTCTGACATGATGTGCTCTGTGAGAACTCACTCTGGAATGTAGAATTCTCTCGTTCCTTTTCTGGATATTCTTAAACTTTGCTTTTCTATAACCAATTTTGCAATTTTGTTTTGTTTTCTCATTCCTTTTTTGAAAAGTGTCCTGACACTGATTCTCTGGTCTCCTGACAATTCTGTTCTTGAAGACTCCTCAAAGATCCCAGCAACCTCAGAAATGTGAGTTAGACAATTGTGAAGTTTAAGCTGCTGAGTCCAGGAAGTTTACATATGTTTAAATCACTCAAACTTTGGTCATAATTTATTTATTTATAGTAAGTTTACCCATTAGGAGGTGAGAAAAGCAAACATATAAACAAATAGAAAAAAAAAAGTTGGAAAATAAATTTGTTGCTTTGGGTTTGGGATGATTACTTAACTGTAATCCCAAAGGTACTAAAACCAGAAGGTGAAAAACTGATGGATATTACTACATAATTAATTTGGGACAACTCTGAAGGGCCCTCCCAGCTCCAAGCTTCCTGTGGGCTGGCTCAGACTTCTGCTACTGCCACATCATGATTTGCCTTCCCCCTCTGTCCATTCATGCATCCTTTATTCCTTTCGAGGAGCACTGCCCATAAACCTCCTGCACACAAATCTCCATCTCAAAGTCTGCTTTCAAGGAGCCTGAACTAAGACAGTTGGTATCAAGAAGCAGACTTTATTTTATTTTTCAAAATTACTTATTTATCTAACCTTTGGTTGTGCTGGGTCTTCTTTACGGTGCATGGACTTTGTCTCGTTGCACTGAGCAGGAGCTACTTTCTGGTTGCTGTGCACTGGCTCCTCATGTGGTGACTTTTCACACCTGGCAGGCTACCGTCCATGGGGTTGCAAAGAGTTGGACACGACTGAGTGACTTGATCTCAGTACACATCCCTACATTGCGAGATGGATTCTTAGCTACTGGACCACCAGGGAAGCCAAGAAGCAGATTCTAAAATGGGATTTTGGAGTAGTATATCCGAGTAGATCCAGCTGTAAATGAGGCCTGCCACTGGAGGTAGCTGGAGTCCAGATAGCCCCTAATGTGCTGTAGTAAGAGTTATTACAGTTTTTACCAGGTGATAAACTGGGATGAGATACCAGTGGGAGGGGAAGCTCCGGAGGTTGAAATATCTCAAGGATTTGAGAAGTATCAGAAAGCAGTCACTTTCAAGCCTATGGGATTGAACGGCTGTTGCTGAGCGCTATTAATGCCTTAGAGAGAGACAATGAAAACTGAGGGTGATTAATCACCAATTTAAAGCAAAGTGTAAAAGTCAGAGGGCCTCCTTAGCAGTATACAAAGAGGGCCCTCTCCTACAGAAGGAGGCAGAAAAAGTCAAGGATCAGACCACAAGCGTAATTATAAAGACTTATTGTTGTTGTTTAATTGCAAAGTCGTCTCCAACTTTTTGCAACCCCACGGACTGCAGCATGCCAGTTTTCCCTGTCCTCCACTACCTCCCGGAGTTTGTTCAAATTCCTGTCCATTGAGGCAGTGATGCTATCTAATAATCTCATCTGCCACACCCTGCTCCTTTTGCCTTCAGTCCTTCCCAGCATCAAGGTCTTTTCCAATGAGCCAGCTCTTTGCATCTCATGGGCCAAATATTGGAACTTCAGTTTCAGCATAAGTCCTTCCAGTGACTAGTCAGGGTTGATTTCCTTTAGGATTGACTGGTTTGATCTTGCAGTCCAAGGGACTCTCAAGAGTCTTTTCCAGCACCACAATTAGAAAGCATCAATTCTTCAGTGCTCAGCCCTCTTTATGATCAAACTCTCACATCCAAAAATGACACTGGAAAAATTATAAGGATAGCAAGACATTAGAGAAGTTTGAATTCTGAGTCTCAACAAGTCTGCTACACCAAGGTCAGAAATATGACTGAGAAACAGTGGAAACCTGAGTGTTAGGATGGGGATACTGTTGTTGACAAACTCAACCTGGAAACCCTACATTCTCCAGAATTCTAGAAATGGCCCACTCTTACCTATTAGAAGATGACTCTCTCCCTCCTCTTGCTTAAAAGTGTTGCAAAGTCCTCTTATTTGTCAAATACACTCCTCCTTGAGGATATAACCTCATCTGGCTTTCTTGGTGCAAGACCCATAGTTAAGGTCATGTCTCGGTGTAAGATAACTGGGAAGTTCTGGGCCCACCAAGGGAGAAAGGGGATCACATGTCAAAGGGGCTGTAAGATCTATCTATGTGTAGCAGCAGGAGATGGGACTGGCTCCTGAGAATTTTAGGTCAAGGATAGTGGATCATAAAGTTTGATAAAAGGGAGCTTATTCATATGGGTAGATCCTCCCAGGACACATGCTAGAGGGACCTAGCTAAATGAAGTAGAAATGCCAAAACTGTAGTGGCAGATGATGGAAGAAATTCTGAGAAGTGGTCATGCTAGAATGAATACACTATGAAAAGCATGATACTCTCAGCTGATGGGGTTCCATGTTAGAGCCTAAAGTACACTTCATTCATCAAAGCAGTAAGGAATATGCAGGTGAGAACATAGGTGTCCCTCCAAAATTTGTATATTGATCCCCTAAACCCTTGTTGTTCAGTCACTCAGTCACGTCTGACTCTTTGCAACCCCATGGACTAGCATGCCAGGCTTCCCTGTCCTTCACTGTCTCCTGGAGTTTGCTCAAACTCTTGTCCACTGAGTCTGTATTTTGGAGGTTAGGTCTTTGGAAGTAATTTAAGTTAACTGAAGTCATAAGGTTCGAACTCTAAGGTTATAAGATTGGAAAGCAAATTCTCTGTCTCTCTCCCTATCCCCATGGGGCATACACTGGCAAAAGGCACATGAAAATGTGCAAGCCAGACAGAAAGCTCTCACCAGAAACCGAATTGGCTAGAACCTTGATCTTGGATTTCTAACCTTGAGAACTATGAAAAATAAATTTCTTTTTAAGCACCCAGTCAATAGTATTTTGTTATGGCCTCCTGGAGGTTACTAACAGAGAAAGATATTAAAATTCTTGAAAAGTTCAAGGCCTGGCTGATCTTTGCAGACTGGAGCTTCTAATAGAAGAGTATGTTATAAAACTGAACTCCCTAGTAGGAACAGAGATGACAGAGTCATGAAATAATAGAGGCCAAGGAGTGGCATTTAACCACCCAAAGTAAGGTGAGTACAATGTCATAATGACTGACAAGGTCAGTGTGGCAGCCAGGTAGAGCTCTGACCTGCAGAATGTTGTGAAGATTAAGGGACTTGTCATATTAGTAAAATCTTTTTGAGGCCAGAGTCTGGGGCATGCCAGGATATTCCCTTCAAAATAAAGAGCAAATGATTGTGTTGCCCATATTGCCGCAATAAGAAGGAAGCACAATGCTTAATCGGCCTCTTCTGTGCTAGAGGAAGCATATGCTATGCTGGTGCATATGGTGCCAATCCATGTCATGGCTGAAATGGAAGGCTTCCAGCTTTGAATGGGGCATAGAGCAGGAAAAGGCTCTGTAGCAGGCCAGACTGCTGTGCAAGCAGCCTCAAGGAGTGTGCCACAGACCTCGCAGACCCTGTGGTACTATGGGTACCTGCAGAGAGAAAAGACACCAGGTGGCATTTATAGGAAGTCCTCGTGGAAGAATCAAAATGTATCAAGGCAAGGCCACCTGCAGTAGAAACTGATAGTAATAGTAGTATTAGTGAAAGTCATTCACTCATGTCCGACTGGGCAACCCCCTGCACTGTAGGCTGCCAGGCTCCTCAGTCCATGGAATTCTACAGGCAAGACTACTGGAGTGGGTAGCCATTCCCTTCTCCAGGGTATTGTCCCAACTCAAGGATCAAACTCAGGTCTCCTGCATTGCAGGCAGATTCTTTACTGTTTGAAACACCAGGAAAGCTAATACTACTGTTCAAAAACCACCCTAATGGCAGAAAGTGAGGAGGAATTAAAGAGCCTCTTTATGAAGGTGAAAGAGGAGAGTGAAAAAGCTGGCTTAAAACTCGATATTCAAAAAACAAAGATCATGGCATCTGGTCCCATCACTTCATGGCAAATAAAAGGAGAAACAATGGAAACAGTAATAGATTTTATTTTCCTGGACTCCAAAATTGCTATGGATGGTGATTGTAGCCATGAAGTTAAATCTACTCCTTGGAAGAAAAGGTATGACCAACCTAGACAGTGTTTTAAAAAGCACAGACATTACTTTGCCTACAAAGGTCTGTGTAGTCAAAGCTATGGTTTTTCCAGGAGTCATGTACAGATGTGAGAGCTGAACAATAAAAAAGGCTGATCACCAAAGAATTGATGCCTTCAAACTGTGATGTTAGAGAAGATTCTTGAGAGTCCCTTGGACAGCAAGGAGATCAAATGAGTCAATTCTAAAGAAAATCAAACCTGAATCTTCATTGGAAGGACTGATGCTGAAGCTGAAACTCTAATATTTTGGCCAAATGATGAGAAGAACTGACTCATTTGAAAAGACCTTAATGTTGGGAGAAAGGTTGAGGGCAGGAGGAGAAGGGGGTGACCGAGGATGAGATGATTGGATGGCATCACCAACTCAGTGGACATGAGTTTGAGCAAACCCAGGAAGTGGTTGAAGAACAGGGAAGCCTGGCATGCTCCAGTCCATGGGGTTGCAAAGAGTTAGATACACTGAGCAACTGAACTAAAATTCTTGAAAAGTTCAAGGCCTGGCTGATCTATTCAAAAACCAGCTACTAGCTTGCCAAAGGACACTGATAGAAACTGAACATCTGTCTGTGGGGCATCAAGTGGCTATGCAGGAGAACTACCTTTCATGAGCTGAATTATACCAGGTCCCCCAAGTACTAACTGTACGCAGACTCAGCAACAATCCATTACAAGGTTGAAATAGCTCCAAGTCAGGCACAAGGAGAGCCAGAAGGCAGAATAGATCAATCATAGCCCGGTTTTTCACCATTGTTATACTAGCATTTCTCTGTACGTTCACACTTATGGCATCTGTTTCAGCTCACACTGGCATAATGATCAGTTGATAAAGGAGAAAGAAGATTGAACTTGATCATGGATTGATTGGTTGGGTGTATGACTGGAAACTGAAAACAAACCTTTGCTGGAGTATAGCCCCATTCAGAGGTGGTCCTGAAAGATGGCCTTGAGGAGAAATACTACCAGCAGGAAAGATCTTTGAGTAATCCACCTGGATATTTACCTTGAGTGGAAAGAAAAGTGGCCTGAAATAAGACTACACATATGGTCTCATGGGCAATAATGAAAGGCTTGGCCTGTTGGTCAAGGGATTGTAAACACACACACACACACACACACATACAGAAATTGGAAGACTGAAACAAGAAAAAATGGAGAAGAATCTTGAAGACTGACCTAAATGAGTGGCCTGAAATGTGAAGATTATTATATTATAAGGCAATGCCCTTCAGAGAGAACCAAAATAATGAAGCCAACAATAACTTCACTCAGACTTTGTTCATGACACCCTAAGTTGCACACTGGGTTCATAAACACAGTAACCATGACAGGAATGGATTCCATACATGGGCTCAACAGCATGGGCTCCCACTTACCAAGGCTAAATTAATCCTTGAAGCTGCCAAGTGTCTACTCTGTTAACAACAGAGACAAGTGCTGGGCCTGCAATATGGCATCAGTCCTAGAGGAGCCCAACTTGACACTTGGTGGTAAATGGGTTATGGGAAATAGATGGGGAAGCAGTGGAAACAGTGTCAGACTTCTTTTCTGGGGGCTCCAAAATCACTGCAGATGGTGATTGCAGCCATGAAATTAAAAGACGCTTACTCCTTGGAAGGAAATTTATGACCAACCTAGATAGTATATTAAAAAGCAGAGACATTACTTTGTCATCAAAGGTCCATCTAGTCAAGGCTATGGTTTTTCCAGTGGTCATGTACAGATGTGAGAGTTGGACTGTGAAGAAAGCTGAGCGCCGAAGAATTGATGCTTTTGAATCGTGGTGTTGGAGAAGACTCTTGAGAGTCTCTTGGACTGCAAGGAGATTCAACCAGTCCATTCTGAAGGAGATCAACCCTGGGATTTCTTTGGAAGGACTGATGCTAAAGCTGAAACTCCAATACTTTGGCCAACTCATGTGAAAGTTGACTCATTGGAAAAGACTCTGATGCTGGGAGGGACTGGTGGCAGGAGGAGAAGGGGACGACAGAGGATGAGATGGCTGGATGGCATCACCAACTCGATGGACATGAGTTTGCATGAACTCTGGGAGTTGGTGATGGACAGGGAGGCCTGGTGTGCTGCGATTCATGGGGTCGCAAAGAGTCGGACATGACTGAGCAACCAAACTGAACTGAAATGAACTGAGGTCTTCTGCCCTGGAAGGAGCAGATTTACCTTGATGGCATTAACAAATATTCTCATTATGAGTGTGCCTTCCCTGATCAGAGGTGCTTAGCCAGCACAATGGATCAGTGTTTAATCCATTGACAGGGGATCCTGTAAAATATCTTATCAGAACAGCACACCCACTCTACGGTCAACAAGGGAAGGCGGGGACACATAACCATGAGACTTACTCAGCCTATTATTATACTTCAGAACTGCCAACTTGATAGAGAAAGAATATAGTCTTTTGAGGACACAGGTGAGGTACCAGCTTTATTATGATAATCTGAACTTATGGGTCTATTTTCCATGGCACAATATACTTTTCTATTGCCTAAATCAATATCCATTACATATTTATATATAATCTCTCTATATAAAAATATTGTAGAAATGGGTACAGAAACTGAAGAATGGTAGTTGGAACAGCCCTGCTTAACATCACTGGAAGTGACGCTTTGAGCAAGCTTTCATTAAAACTTATTCTATTGCTGCTTTGTGACCTCTTTGGGCTTGTAACCATGAAAACAGCAGGCAGAGAAAGCGGTCATCATCTCAGGAAGTTAGTTAACACTAACCACCAAGAGGAGATAGGGTCACTTGCTATATAATGTAAGCAAAGAGAAATATATTTGTCACTTCAGTGATCCACAGGAGTTTCTCTTGACACTTTTCTACTCATTTGACTATAAATAGACATGTGCTCCAGTTACAGCCCAAGAAGGGTTTGATGAACATAAGTTTAAATCCCTCAAGGATAAATGAATGGGTCACTCCAGTCTTTAAGTCTCATAGACCAGCAAAGATGTTGGCTCAGGGTTAGAAAAATCTAAAGTATATATAAAGTGGAGAGAAAATAGTTTTCCTGAGGAAATGAGAGCAGTCAGAAACTTGGTGAACGTGAATCTCCATCTCAGAATCAATTTCCAGGGAACTTGACCTAAGATAGTGTTCATCATTTCATAATTGTCAATCTACCCACTTCTGTAATTTTCTCCTACTATGCTCAATCACTCATATGTGAGCACAGAGGAGGTGGGTTGCTTCTTTTCAGATGAAGAGGGACTGATGGATAAAAATGGGGCTCAGAGACATGAAAGTTTGAGATCAGAGTACCTACACATGGAAGTATTTGAGTAACTAGGGTAGAAGGATGTTGTTTAGTTGCTAAGTTGTATCTGACTCTTTGTGACCCTATGGACTGTAGGCTGCCAGGCTCCCCTGTCCATTGGATTTCCCAAGCAAGAGTACTGGAGGGGGTTGCCATTTCCTTCTCCATGGGATGTTCCAGGTTTGATCCCTGGGTCTCTTTGCATTGGTAGGCACATTCTTTTCCACTGAGCCACCTGAGAAGGTCTGGGGTAGAAGGACAGCAGATTTTAATATAAAAGTGAATATTCAAGTTCATGTATTTTGGAGGCAAAGTTTGTGGTGCTGATGTGTCCCACTGTCTGGTACTGGAGCAAACGGCTCAGTAAGAAGGTCACCAAACAAAGAAATCAAGAAACCTGATGTCTAACGTGTGGTCCATGTGGTTGTTGACTTTGCCTAAGACAAAGAAGGGCAAGTATTGAAAAGTAGATGGCGAATCAAGTGTTAAATCTTAACAAATAAAGAAGCATGATGAAGAACTCCTCGATTATTAGGGAAAGGGGAGAAAGTGCTGTGCTCATGGGATTTGAGCCTTAAAGGCTAAGGGCTTTTACGAAAGGGGTGGAGGAACTGTCTGGGAGTGGCTGTGGGAGGCAAACAGAATGGTTACCAAATATCCCAAAGCAGGATTACAATGAATTTAAGACAACAGATCGCAATTTGATAAAAGTCAGCCAAGTTTTAGTTAGAGAAGGAGACAAGAGAGGAACCAAGGAGGTTAACAGTATTTATCTAGAGTCACACATAATGCAAGTGATAGAATTAGGATCCAATTCCAACAGGCCTCACAGTGAGTTTTCACAGAAGGGAAATACAAAGAAAATGTGCAAATTACATCTTGTGCTCTTGTTGTTTTTGTATCAATTAATAAGTGCTTGGTGATCAAATACCTTTGAGAAATGTCAATATAAGCTACTGTACAATATAATCAGTCAAAGATACTACTAGGTAGATGACGGAGGTCTTCACATCAAACAGAAGATGGGAAAAGGGCCTTCCTTGGCCATCCAATAGTTAAGACTCTACACTTCCCCGCAGGGGGCATAGGTTCGATGCCTGGTTGGGGAAGTTCTCTATGCCATGAGGTACAGCCAAAGAAGAAACTATAAATAATTTTTAAAACTCAAATAAAAAAAGAAGATGGGTAAAATGTTTCACAAAATACATATAAAGTAATGCATATAAAGGCCCAATCACAAAAACATGCATGGGCTTACTGTTGGCAAACTCAGATGTCCTTTTGTATTTTCTATCCCCACTCTCAAGGGGCCAAGAATCCTCTCAAGGGGCCAAGAGTCTTCAAACTGATAGCTTGGGTCATTGACTCTAGTTCCTGGCCTGTTATTACCTCCACTCCATAGCACTCCACATGCTGAAACTTTCTTTTTTCCCATTTCATCAACAAGGGTTAGTCAAAGTGTACACTTTCCAGGCATTGCAGGTGAACTAGCTTGTTCAGACTGTAAAATGTTATTAACCATTCAATAACCATTTTCCTCTAAGACAGGAGAGAAACTATATTATAGGTAACATAAATAACAATTATCAGATACATTTTATTTATGAATTTTAATGTGTGCAAGTATTTTTCCACTTAAGGAAATAAAATATGATATTTAACATTTTATTGCTTTGTTTTTTATAACTTGAGACAATTATTGATATCACTTGGGATATCTTAATTAAAATTATCATGTGTATGTGAAGGATGATATGAGTATTAAATGATATTTTAAACTAATAACAAACAAACAAAAAATATAGGCAGGATCCTTTAAATGTTTTAATGTGTTATCCCACCTGGAGGAACTTCAAAAGAGGTTACCTATCACCTGGTGACCAAAACTGCAATTTCTCAGCACAATGGATGTGTGGTGGTGGGAATTTTAAGCTCCACTTCAGAACAGAGAGGATTTATATTTTAGCAGGTTGTTAAACTGCTACTTACTGTTGCCTTGAAATCTTACCAAGGTGATATTAGCCAATCATCTCCATATGTATTGGGACCCAACCTGCCTGTTGCTTCCCTGCAGTCACTCTGTCCCTTAAGATGACAAAAGAGGCTGCTCAAGGCTGCAGAAATGAGATTCCATCTGGAGTCCCTTTTGTTGCTTGTTTATTTATGCTCACAACATGGGCAGTGCCCGATCCTGTCAGGGGGTGAAGCCCATTCTTCAGTCTGTTCTGCTCTTTTGATCAGTAGAAGCCCGGAACAGCACAGGTTATAGTCCCTTGTCCACAGGCAGCTGCCTCCTCTGCACACCATCTCACCAAGAAGCCTTCAGCTGGCCGAGGGGACTGTGCATGAGGCTGTAGGGATTGATGGGCTCTCAATGCAGGGGGACAGTTGCTTTGTCTCATCTTGACAATGCTGCTATTTAAATCCTTGGGGCGGGCACTGTGACCCAACCACACAGCTAATGAGGCTTGGCTCGCCCAGCTCAGTCTACCCTCTGAATGTTAGCTAACTTCAATGTCCCCAAGCACAAAGGCTCAGGAGGCCCACTATTGTGTGGAACGGTGTACAGTGACTCTTGCATGTGGAAGTGGGGTCCCTGGAGGCTCCAACCTTTTGGAGAGAAGTTCAAGCTAAGTATGGGGGAATGGGGTGGGGAAGCAGACAGATGAATATTTTCTAGGCCTTCTTCATAGACGGTTTTGCATGAAGGTCCTAGAATGGACCTCCAAGCACATTTTATCAGCCTTCAAACCTGGAGGTGGAGCAGGGGTGACTTGGCTAAAATAAATAAGAACATAAAACTTCAGATCAAGGCTTCTAGACTCCTAGGTCACTACCTCATCCCCATAGCAAAGTCCTTCACCTAGAGCCTCATCCAAAAGAGGATGATGCCCTCATTTTACTTAGGTTTAAACCATAGTTATTTTTTAGTTGCTTGATCATGTCCGACTTTTTGCAACCCCATGGACTCTAGCTCATCAGGCTCCTCTGTCCATGGGATTTCCCAGGCAAGAAGACTGGAGTGGGTTTCCATTTCCTTCTCCAGGAGATCTTCCCAACCCAAGGATCCAACCAGAGTCTCCTGCTTGGCAGGTGGATTAGTTACCACTGAGCCAGCTGGGAGCCCCCATAAAGCATTCAATCATCCTTAATTCTTCCTCCCACTTCGCCTTACCCTCTTTGCATACTCAGGCACTATTTCCTGAATTGAGCCCCATTCAGCCCTTCTTTGCTTTCCCACCTTCACCTTGGTTAACTGCCCATGACTTCACTCCTTGACAATAACAATAACTTTCCAAATGGTCTCCCTTCCCCTCAGAATTTGCTCCACCATTTTACCTGCATGCTACACCTACATCCAGTTTCTGAAAACTCCTTTTCCATTTTTTAAAGGAAATGCATTAATTTACTTTGAAGCCAAATACTAATCCTGAACACAGTGACATACTAATATTGAAACTTGACAAACTGTTGTTAAAAGGACTCACAAGTTAATAAGGAAAACTCATTTTTAACTAGGCATATCCATTCATCAATAAGTAATTTGCCCAAATTTCAAGAAAAGTCAGCTTAACAACAAGTCTAAAGTAATTCTTTTTATAATATATGGAAAAGATTTGCCTAAGATTCAACTTTCAAAGGCATTGTAAGCTCACTTCCTACAATCTCAAACTTGAAAACTCCTTTTCTTGGAGACTTCCTCTGCTCAAGAAATTGCTATGGCTCTTCACGGTCACTGCAATAAGGTTCACATGTGAGGTCAGCATTCAGACCAATGACCTTTCTTATCAAATCTTCAACTGTTTCCTGTGCACTTCCTACCAACATGAATACCTCATCCTTCCCCCGAAACGGTGGGCATTCTCACCTCCATACTTAAGTAGTCCCTCCTCCTTCCATTTAGAAGTTCTCCATTCTTTTCTTCTCAGGCAAATTCTACACTTTTCAACCCCAGACCAAGCTTCCTTCCTGGACTGAGTACTGTAAATGCTCCATCTCTCACTCCTCTGGCCTCTGACCTCCTGGAGCTTTACTGTCTTCATTGCATATTTGAGCATATTTGTTATAATTTACCTGCATTTTAGGTGTAGTTGTACAGCTGTGTCCTGTGTCTTTTCAAGCAATATACAAATATTTCCACTTGGTCTCCCATGATGTCTCATAGATGACTCTACCACAACGGGTGTCTAATACATCCTCAATATATGTCCCGAATTGTAAGCAAAGTTTGGATGTACTTTTTTTCTCAAACCAGCATTTATTGGCACCTTCTATATGAGCCCTCCAAAAGTTGGCACTGATGCTATCCTGTGACTCCTAAAACCAATTATAGATACCAAGTCCCTGCTAACCATAAACCAATTCAACTTCCACTTATTTCAAACAACTCGAGACTCAATCAAAATCCAGAGGAGAATCAAGCAGTTCTCCAAAATTTATCATAATGGGATTAGTGTACATGGTGAAAACACTTCACAGTTTAATCTAAGATAATGTGCAATAAACTTGAAATTAACCAGAGCTCAGCCCTGTACTGTTTTTCTTTTAATTTATTTATTTTAGTTGGAGGCTAATTCAGTTCAGTTCAGTCACTCAGTCGTGTCCGACTCTTTGTGACCCCATGAATCGCAGCATGCCAGGCCTCCCTGTCCATCACCAACTCCCGGAGTTCACTCAGACTCACATCCATCGAGTCCGTGATGCCATCCAGCCATCTCATCCTCGGTCGTCCCCTTCTCCTCCTGCCCCCAATCCCTCCCAGCATCAAAGTCTTTTCCAATGAGTCAACTCTTCACATGAGGTGGCCAAAGTACTGGAGTTTCAGCTTTAGCATCAGTCCTTCCAAAGAAATCCCAGGACTGATCTCCTTCAGAATGGACTGGTTGGATGTCCTTGCAGTCCAAGGGACTCTCAAGAGTCTTCTCCAACACCACAGTTCAAAAGCATCAATTCTTCGGCGCTCAGCCTTCACAGTCCAACTCTCACATCCATACATGACTACTGGAAAAACCATAGCCTTGACTAGACGGACCTTAGTCGGCAAAGTAATATCTCTGCTTTTCAATATGCTATCTAGGTTGGTCATAACTTTTCTTCCAAGGAGTAAGTGTCTTTTAATTTCATGGCTGCAGTCACCATCTGCAGTGATTTTGGAGCCAAAAAAATAAAGTCTGACACTGTTTCCACTGTTTCTCCATCTATTTCCCATGATGGGGAAATAGATGTGATGGGACCAGATGCTATGATCTTTGTTTTCTGAATGTTGAGCTTTAAGCCAACTTGTTCACTCTCCTCTTTTACTTTCATCAGGAGGCTAATTACTTTACAATATTGTAATGGTTTTTGCCATGCACTGATATGAATCAGTCATAGGTTTACATGTGTTCCCCATCCTGAACCCCTCTCCCACCTCCCTCCCCATCCCATCCCTCTGGGTCATCCCAGTGCACCAGCCCTGAGCACCCTGTCTCATGCATTGAACCTGGACTGGTGATCTATTTCACATATGATAATATACATGTTTCAATGCTATTCTCTCAAATCATCCCACCCTCGCCTTCTCCCACAGAGTCCAAAAGTCTGTTCTGTATAGCTCTGTCTCTTTTTCTGTCTCACATATAAGGTTATTGTTACCATCTTTCTAAATTCCATATATATGTGTTAGTATACTGTATCGGTGTTTTTCTTTCTGGCTTACTTCACTCTGTATAATAGGCTCCAGTTTCATCCACCTCATTAGAACTGATTCAGATGTATTCTTTTTAATGGCTGAGTAATATTCCATTGTGTGTATGTACCACAGCTTTCTTATCCATTCGTCTGCTGATGGACATCTAGGTTGCTTCCATGTCCTGGCTATTATATACAGTGCTGTGATGAACATTGGGGTACATGTGTCTCTTTCATTTCTGGTTTCCTTGGTGTATATGCCCAGCAGTGGGTCACATGGCAGTTCTATTTCCAGTTTTTTTTTTAAGGAATCTCCACACTGTTCTCCATAGTGGCTGTACTAGTTTGCATTCTCACCAACAGTGTAAGAGGGTTCCCTTTTCTCCACACCCTTTCCAGCATTTATTGTTTGTAGATTTTTGGATAGCAACCATTCTGACTGGCATGAGATGGTACCTCATTGTGGTTTTGATTTGCATTTCTCTGATAATGAGTGATGTTGAGCATCTTTTCATGTGTTTGTTAGCCATCTGTATATCTTCTTTGGAGAACTATCTGTTTATATAACTTTTCCAAGCCTTGGTTTCCTTTTGTGTAAGATTTCATAACATCTTGCTTCTGAGTGGAGGATTAAACGTGGTAGCATATGTGAAAGCTCTTAACACTATCTCTGTACGTGGTAGGTGCTTGTTGCATTTTGTGTTTTCTTACTTATGACTGGTCACCAAGGGAAGAACTCCACACATCACTGGGGGCTGTCCCATGTTGTGCAGAGGAGTCAAAGGTGATGAATAAGTACTTGCGTCTTTTCAGAAGTACAAAAGGAATCACCAACCTCAAAATGTTTTAATTCATGATAACACCATGGGCCCTAAAGAAAATACTTCTTCCCCAGCTCCATGTCCACCCATCTGACCCTTCTCTCTAAGTTCTGCGGTCAGGGTGACCATGCTCCCGATGCTGGCAGTCCAGCTCCTTGTGGTTTCTCAGGACCTCCCTCTGTCTTGATGCTTCTCTGCTGCAGAGTGGTCTGAAGCTGCAGGAACAGGCAAATGGGCAGGCAGCTGGGCAGAACTTGAATTTCACTCACCATCCTGTACTCCTCTGAAGGCAGGACTCGATGTTCACCCTGAATGGGCCTCAAACAGAATGTTCTGTTAATTTACAAAGTATTTACAGAGCTGTTCCTAGAAAGAATAAAATATAGTGTATAGAAGCATTTTAGAAATTATTGTAAAAAATCGGGGGGAAGTGTGTTACCTTTTCTCCTCAGTGTAACAAACTGTCCTCCCAGGACACCGGACCTGGGTGTCGCACCCACTTCTGCAGACCTTTAGAAAACGGCTTTCCCGCCTCTGCTCTGCAACAGGTAGGAACGGTGGTGCTAGTGATGAAGAACCTGCCTGCCAATGCAGGAGACATGAGAGATGCGAGTTCAATCCCTGGGTTGGGAAGATCCCCTGGAAGAGGGCATGGCACCCCTCTCATGTCCATGGGAGAATCCCCATGGACAGAGGAGCCTAGTGGGCTATAGTCCATGGGGTTACAAAGAGTGAGACATGACTGAAGCGTCTTAGGACCCAGATTTGCACCATTCACCGCCATCGCTCCTGGCATCTCACAGATTTCCTTCTTTCTGGGAGAAATATGGCATTTCAGATGTGACAGCTTCTCTCTCAAGCTATGTGCTTGCTCTGATGAGTGATACCACTAGGGCTCCCTCAAGGATGGCTCGTTATGAGCAAAAACTGCTCAGATAAATCAGGGTGATCTAAAGGAGAGGAGTGGGGCTGGGGAGACTCTTTTGATCACTCTCTACCAGACAAGCATTGCTAGGAGAATCATAGCAGAGCAGATTCCAGTGAAAGAGGGAAGCCAAGGGGTCCAAATGACAGAGCAGAGAGTAGTGTCTGGGATACACCAAATCTGGTCTTTCTCTGCCTCACTGGAGCAAAAAGTATCACCACCTGGTATTCTGTAAAGCAGGCTCCTCGGCTCCTGCTGCATCCACTCTTGCAAGCACCAAGTTTATTTCCATAAGTTTATAGAAGTAAATCTTCTCTGCCTCCACCTAAGCTGCTTAGGATAAATAGTCTAACCAGGAAAGCAAGCAGGTATAACTACATTGCTGTAGTTGGGGCAGAGGGATGAAAGAAAGCGGATTCTAGCAACATTTAAGGCAAAACTCGAACAATTGTAGCTGTCCACTACAATGGAACCACCTGTCCAATAACACAGAAAAGTGAAAGTAAAAATGTCAGTCTCTCAGTCATGTCCGAGTCTTTGCGACTCCATGGACTATAGTCTGCCAGGCTGCTCTGTCCTTTTCACGCAAAAAGACTGAAGTATATCCCTTCTCTAGAGGATCTTCCTGACCCAGGGATTGAAGCTGGGTCTCTCACATTGCAGGCAGATTCTTTACCATCTGAGCCACCAGAGAAGCAATAACATAGTAAGATCCACATCAATGAAGCTGTCCAAGAGGGATCTGGCAGGGCCATTTATGAGAGCATTCCCCACTGGGTGGGAGGCTGGACTAGATGGTCTCCAGTTTTAGGCATCTTCAGATCTTCTATGGGAAGGACAAACTACCCATATAAGGTGATACAGGGGACAGAGAGCAGTGTACTCAACTCCAGTCCTGTCCTCAGGTCTGGCATACAGATGCACAGGGCTTAGTGTTGGTGCCTGCTAGAGCTCCCTCTGCATCTGTCTATCACCTTCTCTGATCTAATCAGTGGGTTCTAGACAAGTTCCTATTTCCTTCTTTTGTGGAGAGGAATATTAAATGTTAGTGGCATTCCTGAGGGAGAGTCTTCCTTTGGACTACCACTTTGTGGTTACTTGAAACTGCATTTAGACAGAAAGAGGAGAGAAGTGACAAAAAGTGCCGACTGCAACCTCTTGATTCCTGTTTTATTCATGGCTTCTGCTGGAATCCGATGGCCTCTGGGGATTTGCCCAGTGACTCTCCCAGAGATCCATTCCCAAGAGACCACAGACATCCTCCAGAGAAATAGCAGAGAACAGCGGTCACCACTGTGACTTTTGACATAAGGAAGACATGGTTTTGGAGGCTACCATAACTTTACCAGGTACCAGTCTTAGTATGACCTTGTTCAAGTCATTCCACTCTCTGAAGCTATTCCACTCTCTAAACCTGTTTCATCATCTGTAAACGACAGAAGCTAGTACCCACCTCATTGGGATTTTTGTGAATCCCTTGTCTATATTCAGTGCCTAGCACATCCTAGGTGTATAGTAAAAACAGGTTGTTATTATAGCATTGCATTCTACTCACTTGGGCTTCCCAGGTAGCTCAGCAGTAGAGAATCTACCTCCCAATGCAGGAGATGCAGGAGCAGGGATTCGATCCCTGGACCAGGAAGATCCCCTGGAGTAGGAAATGGCAACCTGCCTCAGTTTAAGAAAACTGGCAAGAGCCTGGGAAATCCCATGGACAGAGGAGCCTGGTGGACTCCAGTCCACAGTGTTACAGAGTCAGACACAACTGAGTGACTGAGGGCACATACATGCATTCTACTCACTAGCAGCTTCTATTTCCACATATTCTGTTGTCCTGTCCCCAAGTCTGTGCCCCCATCTTCAGCCAGATTCTGCTCTCCATCATTTCTTTCACTCCTGTCTTACATATTCAAAGACATTATTTCAGCAATTCTTCCCCATTCTCTCCCTTGCATTACTGATTTTTTTTCATTTTCTGCTGAAATAGCTCCATCAGCATACAAAATATTGCTTTATTGCTACTTTTCTCATCTTAAAAAGACCCTTCTTGTGATCCTCACTTCCCTACCAGCCACTAACCTGGTGGTTCCCCTTGCAAAAAAAATCCTTGAAAGAATTATCTCTATTCACTTTCTTCAATTTCCCTTTTACCATTCTCTCCTAAACACAATTCAATCAATCCTTTGGCCACACTAGACCAGTAAAACTGATCTTATCACGGTCATTGATGACCTCTGCATTGCTGGACTTGTCTTCATTCAGCCGACCCTTTAGTAGCTGTGACCCGGTTGACAACACTCTCGTCATTGATACATTTTCTGAGCGTGGCTTTCAGACCACCACTCTCTCCTGATTTTCTTTCTGCCTCACTGGCCACACCTCAGGCTCCTTTGCTGGCCCTTTCTCCTTGCTTCTACTTAATGGGGGATCACAGGGCTCATTCCTTGAGCCCTCTCACCTCTATCTACTCTCATCTCTTGTGGCCTTCAGTCTTACAGCCTTAAATAACATCTATATCCCATTAGCCCTCAAATTTATATTTCTACTCCAGATCTCTCTTGCAAATTACCATCTCACTAACAGGCTAGCATCGTCAAGCTCCACTTGGAAATCCAACAGAAACACTAGAAGTATCGTGTCCAACACCAGATCCCTGTACTTCCTGGAGTCTTCTTCAGCTCAGTAAATGGCAACTCCATCCTTTAATTTACTCAGGTCAGAACTTTTGTCAAAATCCTTGATTCCACTCATTCATTTACATCATATATCCAAATCATCAGGAAAAACTATATGGCCATCTTTAAAAATATTTCTTGAATCTGGCCACTTGTCACCATTTAGAAATAAAGCTACAGCCCTAAGTCACCACCACCTCTCACTCAGATTATTGCCATTGGCTCCTAGCTTGTCTTGTAGCTTTCACCCCCTCTTCTGTCTAATCTCAACAAAGCAACAGGAGAAAACTCTTAAAAACTAATTAGTCCATGTCAGCCTTCTGCTCAGTTTCCTCTGGGTTCCCATCCTACCAGGATTAAAAAGTCCTAAACTATTCTCTAGAGTCCTGTGTTATCTGGATTCCTGTTGCACTCTTACCTCATTTCTTCCCATCCTCTCCCGCCTCTCTCGATGCCAGTCACTTCAACTTCTTGCTGCTATTTGAGCTCTCCCAGTACATTTCTGCTTTAGGACCTTTGCACTGGCTCCACTTAGAACAGATGTGAGCATATCTAACTCCCTCAGTTCCTTTCAGTCTTTGCTCAAATATTCCTGCTCCTGAGACACTCCTCAACCACCTTAATTCCAAGCACAACGCTCCACCCTCATGCAAGACTTCCAATGGGCCTGACTCATGTTTACCTTTTTAAAATTTTCTATACCACTTCTCTCTTTTAATATGCTATATAATTTACCTACACTTCTCTCTTTTAATATGCTATATAATTTACCTACTTTTTAATGGGGCTCCCCTAGTGGCTTAGAGAGTAAAGAATCTGCCTGCAATGAAGGAGACCTGGCTTCAATCCCTTGGTTGAGAAGATCACTAGGAGAAAGGAATGACAACCCACTCCAGTATTCTTGCCTGAAGAATTCCATGGACAGAGGAGCCTGTGGGCTACAGTCCATGGGGTCAGAAAGATATGTATCTAGTATTTAATATTTGCCTTCCTCCCATCTCTCCACAGCCTGCTTGCCTATAAACACCATCAGGAGACGGGTCCTTTTTAAAAAAATATTTATTTAGCTATTTACATGGCTGTGCTGGGTCTTAGTTGCAGCGTGCAGTTTCTTTGATCTTCCTTGCAGCATGATGGATCTTCAGTCGAAGCATGCAAACTCTTAGCTGTGGCACATGTGATCTAATTTCTTGATCAGGATTTGAACCCAAGCCCTCTGCATGGGGAGCATGGAGTCTTAGCCACTGGACCACCAGGGAAGTCCCTGGGCTTTGCTTTCTTTACTGATTTATTATCAAAGCATGAAACAATGCCTGGCACAGAGTAAGTGCTCAGCAACTCTCTGCTGAATGCGAGAATTAATTATTATTAAACCATTTCATTTTCCCCTCACAATAACACATTTAGACACAAACCAAACTCAGAGAACTATATGCAAGAGTCCATTTCCTCAGAGATCCTTGCAGGCGGCAAGGCGAAATCAGATTGTCAATACTGCTGTGTGACTAGCAGGTCTAAGGGGGTCAGCTATACCAGCCTGTATATTAGAAAGAGTATGCACCATCCTCCTGGTAAGGATGGCTTCTCAGTCAATCAATCTGTGTAGCAACCGCAATACTCGCTGTGAGAAGACATGAGGAGTCAATACACGGTTCCTGCTCAAAAGGCAACACTTAGCCACATAAAACAATAAGCAGACAACACCAGGCAGTATATCATCAAGTGCTAAATTGGGTGTTATTGAATCTAAGTGTTGTTAGAGTTCAGAAAGGGGAGAAATCAATGTGCTCAGAAGCGGTGCCCAGAGCTCTGGGTCATCACTACTCATGGTCCTTGAGGACAGCGGCTATGTCATCTTTTTATTTTCCTTCTGTTTCACTTTTTTCCTTTTTTGTCTACTTGCCTGCCTCCTTCCTTCCTTTATCTTCCTTTCCATAGACTTAGCACAGTGATGTACCTGTAATAGGTATATAACAACTGTTTTCTTTGTATTTTACCTAACTTCTCTATGGAAGGATTTTAAATGGCTTATAAGGATATGAACTAAATAAATAAGCAAGCTTAAAAAGAAGGCAACAAAGAAAAAGCAAAATAAGGCGAGAGTCATAAAGCGGGACCAAGAAAACAGGAAAATACTCTTAAAATGCAAGCCATAAAAGACCTTGCCTTTGCAATAGATGAACCACTAATTTGGCCACAAGCTTTCACACAAACTATTTGAAAAGGACAATCTGATTAATTACACAATTTACAGTATCCTTGTGACAAAAACAGATGAATTGTTCAGCAGATACTAAACTATTCCAGATCCCTAAGAAATACTGTGTATTTCTCCCTAGAGTCTTCAGGGAACAGACATGTTATAATGTAATAAACAGTATCCTCAAGGAGCTTCTTTGTGTAGACTCAACCATAAGTGTCACAGTGCTGCGTATTAGACACATATTTTCAATTGTTTGGGAGTATTCTTATTTGTTAAACTTAAGATAATGGACAATCCATACATCTAATTATGGCCTTTAACAAAGTAAAAGGAAGTAGGGCAAATTTAAGAAAGAGATTGCTTTAAAAACTTTATAGTCTATAACCACTCTGCACATGTGTGTGCGTGCGTGCACGCGTGCACACACACACACAGCGTCTTCAAACTAGAAATAATCTTATCATGTCTTGCACATACTACTTTTTATGTTTAATGTTTAATGTTGTCTGTACTTCCTAGATTTCTCCTTCTAGGTTTTAAGTTCATCAAGTCCAAATGTGAAATGGCATCTTACAGCAACTGGCATCTTGTCTTGCTCTAAATGAATATATTTTTTATTCAACAGATATTTATAAATTTTCTGCTATGTCTTAGATAACATTTTAGCAATGAACAAAATCTGAAATGTCTTACCCTCAGTGGGATTTACAATGAAGGAAGCGATGGAGATAAGACAGACAAGAACAGATATAAATTAGTAAATTACATAGTATATAAGAAAGTACAACTTGTTCTGAAAAAAAGAAATAACGGAGTGGGACAAGAGGGATTTACAGATATCTGCGGGAATAATATCTTGGGTAGGCTCCCCTTGTAGCTCAGTCGGTAAAGAGTCTGCCTGCAATGCAGAAGACCTTGGTTCGATCCCTGGGTTGGGAAGATCCCCTGGAGAAGGAAATGGCATTCCACTCCAGTATTCTTGCCTGAGAAATCTCATGGACAGGGGAGCCTGGCTAGCTACAGTACATGGAGTTGCAAGAGTCAGTAATGACTGAGTGACTAAGCACAACTCCCAAATAATCATGATATATTGGAATTATTGTTCAGGATAACAGTGTATAGAGAGATATAAGGCACATAGAAAGACAAATATGGAATAATAGAAGTTCTATATTTTCTGGGATGACAGTGTGTTGTTTAAAAAGCAGAAGTATGTATCTTCAATGACAAATGATGTTGTGATGGCCAGATTGGAAGGAAAATGCCTTAGTCAAAATAGGCTAGGTAAGCTTCCTGTAGTAACAAACTCTGAAATCTCATTGGCTTAGTGCAAAATGATTCAGGTCCCATTCTGAGTCTATACTATGACAGCTGTTCTCATAGGGGATAAACCTTGCCAAGATCATGATCAATAATAATATCTGGAAAGCTTTGCTTTAGGCCCTCCCTGAATCTTAAGGAGTTAATAGAGTTTGTTAAAAAATGATTAAACCCATACTCTTCAGTAAGAGCTCTATGTGCCTTGTGTGTGTGCTCAGTCACTCAGTCATGTCCAGCTCTTTGCCACCCCATGGACTGCAGTAGGCCAGGCTCCTCTGTCCTCTGTTATCTTGTGGAGTTTGCTCAAATTCATGTCCATTGAGTTGGTGATGCTATCTAACCATCTTGCCCTCTGCCACCCCCTTCTCCTTTTGCTTTCAGTATTTCCCAGCATCAGCATCTTTTCCAATGAGTTGGCTTTTCACATCAGGTGGCCAAGTATTGGAGCTTCAGTTTCAGCATCGGTCCTTCCAATGAATATTCAGAGTTGATTTGTTTTAAGATTGACTGCTTTGATTTCCTTGCTGTCCAAGGGACTTTCGGGAGTCTTCTCCAGCACTGCAGGTCAGAAGCATTAATTCTTCAGCACTCAGCCTTCTTTGTGGTCCAGCTCTTACATCCATACATGACTACCGGAAAAACAATAGCTTTGACTAGATGGATCTTTGTCAGGAAAGTGATATCTCTGCTTTTTAATATATTGTCTAGGTTTGTCATAGCTTTCCTTTCAAGGAGCAAGGGTCTTTGAATTTCATGCCTGCAATCACTGTCAGCAGTGATTTAGAAAGTATAAATTCCAGATAGGGGACGAGACTCACTCATTGGATAAAAATATGGTTTTGGACTCTGGCAGAGTTCAAGATTCCTCTCCACCTGTGCTTTTTAAGTGTTCTAGAGTTATAATTTTAGGTTGTAATGACTTTAAAACTTTGGGCACACCAAAGACTTTTAGAATAATACAGCTGTGGAAATGCTGAAAGAGATGTGTTAGTTCTGGAAGATTGCCCAGGCTTCAGCTGCTGGAGAATGTATCCATCCAGATGGAATTCCTGGAGGTTCAGAAAAGAGATAAATGCAAAGAAACAGAAACAAACAGAATTTGGTCAATTATAGTGAGACTATAAGATGATTTTGAAAAGCAATTTAAATTTCTTTCATTTGTTTTAATCAAAATAGAAGGTTGAGCTGTTTTATCTGAGTTCAGCGAGGTCATTGCATTTTATTAGAAAATCATCCATTTTAGTAAGATTTTCTAACGAGATAACACAGAGTTGAAAAGTGTATCTTTTTGAGTTTCAAGAAATATTCTTAGGATTTCATGCTGTATCTTAGGCCTTTTGTGTTTAATCTCACTTTTTTTTGTTTATTATACTTGCCAACTATTTATCAGATAAGTTTTAAAAGGCTCTTGGATTTTTATTTCAAATTTCTATTGCTTTTTGTATTTCTAATTAATTACTTAGAGACTAAACAATAACAACAGAATTCCTGTTCTGTCATTTTTTATAATTTCTTATTTTTTCCTATTGTTTTGGTTATTTTTCTAATTTCTTGAATACTTAATTTTTTTAAATGATTCTTTTTATTTATTAAAAGCCATGAGATTTTAATTTACCTTTATTATTTGGCAATTAGAAAACATGAACAGAAAATGCTTCTTTCAGGAACTTTTAGTTTTCTTTGTGACCTAGGGTATAATGGGGAGAAGGCAGTGGCACCCCACTCCAGCACTCTTGCCTGGAGAATCCCGTGGACGGAGGAGCCTGGTGGGCTGCAGTCCATGGGATCCCTGAGGGTCAGACACGACTTAGCGACTTCCCTTTCACTTTTCACTTTCATGCATTGGAGAAGGAAATGGCAACCCACTCCAGTATTCTTGCCTGGAGAATCCCAGGGACAGAGGAGCCTCGTGGGCTGCCATCTGTGGGGTCGCACAGAGTCGGACACGACTGAAGCGACTTAGCAGCAGCAAGGTATAATGAATTTTTTATAAACATGTCATGGTTACTTGGGAAAAATATATTCTCTCAAGTTACACATTTTGATGTTCATCTATAAAATTAACCTTGCTGCTACTGCTAAGTCACTTCAGTCATGTCCGACTCTGTGTGACCCCATAGACGGCAGCCCACTAGGCTCCTCTGTCCCTGGGATTCTCCAGGCAAGAACACTGGAGTGGGTTGCCATTTTACTTGTTACATTATTCAGTCCTCTCTACCTCCATTTGGACTAGTCAATTTAATCTAGTAAAGACTAAGAGAGCTATGCTAAAGTCTCCCTTTTTGTGTGATGCAATTATTCATGAATGTCAAAGTCATTTTAAAAAGTTTTTATTGGCATATAGTTGATTTACAATGTGTCATTTTCAGGTATACAACAAAATGAATCAATTTTGTGTGTGTGTTTGTGTGTGTGTGTGTGTATATATATATATATCCATTCTTTTTCAGATTATTTTCCTGTATAGGTTATTTAAAAATATTGACTATAGTTACCTGTGCTATATAGTAAGTGCTTGTTCGTTATCTATTTTATAAATAGTTGTATATGCTAATTTCAATCTCCTAATTTATCACTTCCCTTCCCTCATAATTTATCACATGTCCCCTTTAGTAACCATAAATTTATTTTGAGATCTGTGAGTCTCTTTCTATTTTATAAATAAGCTCATTTGTATCATTCTTTATTAGAGTTCACACATAAGTAATATCATATGTTACTTGTCTTTCTCTGTCCACTTTATTTCAATTAGTATATTTAAACATAAATATTAATGATTATTATATCTTTGTTATGAAGAATGACCTCATTTTCCTTTGAACAGGTTTTTGTCTTGAATTCATAGGACTATCTCTTCCTCATTTGTAACGATATCATTTATAACGATAAATCATTATACATTCTTTGGTTTTCAAAGTTTTATGTAATTTTGCTGTACTTTTATGTAACTAAATCTATCTCATTGGGCTCTACAGTTTTGTTTTTTGTGGTGTTTTAACACAGCCTATAAACCCTGGCATTTTAAGGTGGATATTTAACATTACTGAAGCCTTTAAATAATATTTTTACTTTGAGACAATTTCAGACTTATAGGAACATTGTGAAGACAGTACACATTTTCACTTTTCCTACTCAGTTTTCCTATTATTTACACCTTACTTTAGTATGAAGTGAAGTGTTAATTGCTCAGTCATGTCTGACTCTTTGTGGCCCCATGGACTGTAGCCCGCCAGGCTCCACTGTCCATGGGATTTCCCAGGCAAGAACACTGGAGTGGATTTCCTTTCCCTTCTCCAAGGGATCTTCCCCACCCAGGGATCAAACCCAGGTCTCCTGCATTGCAGGTGGATTCTTTACCATCTGAGCCACCAGGGAAGCCCTTTCATTAGTATAACATATAACTAATTAACCAATATTGGTACACCATTGTTAAATTAAGCCGAATTTTTCTCAGATTTCCTTTGTTTTATGTCCTGACATTCTTCTTCTGTTCTACATCTCATCTAGGACATCACATTATATTAAATTGTCATGTCTTCTCAAGCTCTTCTTGGTTGTGATGGTGTCTCAGACTTTCCTTGCTTTTGTTGGCACTGATCATTTTGAGGACTACTGGTCAAATATACAGCAGAGTGTTTCTCAGTTGGGATTTGTTTGATGGTTTTTTTTGTTTGTTTGTTTGTTTTTCCTGAAAGTATGAGCTTTACGGAGAAAGGGCACAAAATTAAAATCCCATTCTCATCACGTTATGTCAAGGTTTCATACTATTAACTTGGCTTATCATTGTTGATATTAACTTTGATTATCTGATTTGTCAGCTTTCTCCACTGTAAAGTTACTCTTTGACTTTCTTTTCAGTACTGTACTCTTTGTCTTGTTTTATATAAATATATGTATTTATATATATTTAATTTGACTATCAAGTCTTAGTTGCAGTATGTGAGATCTTTAGTTGAGGCATGAAAACTCTCAGTTGCAGCTTGTGGGATCTAGCTCTCTTACCACGGATTGAAATTGGGCCCTCTGCATTGGGAGCCCAGAGTCTCTGCCGCTGGGCCACTAGGGAATCCCCTCAGTATTGTAGTCTTTGAAAGTCAGTGTCTATGTGCAGCCTGCTCTTAAAGGGGATCAGGTATGCTTCACCTCTTAAGGGTGGAATATTTACCTAAATTATTTGGAATTCAGAACAGGTGACTTGCTTCTTCTCACCCCTTTATTTATTTGTTTTTTTTTTTTTTTCATATTGGTATGGACTCAGATTATTTTATAATTCACATTAAATTCAATAGTATCATGCTTATTTTGTTACTGTAATCTTTTCAGTTTTGTCTATTTAGAGTTCTTTCAGATGGTTCATGTGTCCCTTTGACAAACTGCTATTACTGTTTTGTTTGTTTGTTACTTTAGCACTTTCTCACTTTCAGATATATTAAGATGCTTTTGACATAAATCATATCCTATAATTTATTTTTTAATAAATCCTTCATCTAGTTTTGCTCCCCTAACTTCTGAAATTCTTCTCATTCATGTGGCTCCTATGTAAAAAGCATGGATCTAAAAGTCCATAGATATGACAGCTACATTTTTCAACAAAAATGAGATTACCCTGATGACCAACAGCTCAAATTTGAATCATTTCATAAAATGTAACTAATTAAAATGCTCTGACCAAAAAGTAATTGATCATAAATTTGAACTTTTTAAACAACTTGATCATAACAGTATTTTTTTTTTTCAGTTTGATAAGAGTACTTGTTGGTCAGAATAAGAATTACCATATTTCTGTGTGTGTATGTACTCTTTGCAACCCCATGGACTGTAGCCCTCCAGGCTCCTCTGTCCATGGAATTCTCCAGGCAAGAATACTAGAGTGGGTTGTCATTTCCTTCTCCAGGAGATCTTCCTGACCCAGGGATTGAACCTGAATCTCCTGCATCTCCTTCACTGGGGTTGGATTTTTTACCACTGAGCCACCTAGGAATCCCTAATGATAGTTTTAAGAGAGTTTAAAACAAATCTAGAGCAAATAAAGAAATAAAATAAACCATTGAACTGGTACTATTTCAAACAGTCATATAAGTATTTAATATATATTTATTCTATTTATGTTTTTTATAAATGTGAAGTGTTTATCTGTCAGTTATAAATATATAAATACCATTTACATTAT
>SJYQ01007617.1:162850-173663 GCA_006410935.1 Redunca redunca
TCAAAGTGAATTTCATTAGTTTTGCAGTTGATGTTTAATCTTTTTAAGAAAAATTGAATTTCTAAGTCTCGCTTTACAAAAAAGATACTCCAGATTCATCTTACGTATTTCATGCCCTAGTCCTAAAATCAACCATTTCTTAAGGAGCCCTGCTTCTTTTTACTGGAGCATGCTATTAAAATCCAAGAACTGGATTTTAGACCCTCTAATCAGACAGGAAAGGAAATATATATCATTTATTTATTTTTAACTTAAATTCTGAAATAATTATAGATTCACAGGAAGTTGCAAAAACAGCATCTAGAGTCCCTTGAATTCTTTGCCCAGCTTGCTTCAACTTCTATAACTGTCAACATCTGTAACTATAATACAAGCTAATCCATGACTAAATAGACTACAAACTATATTCAGATTTTCCAATATATTATAAGGACTCATGTGCATGTATATACAATTCTGTGCCATTTGATCCCACGTGTAGGCTTGTAGAACCACCACCACATTCAAGATATAGACCTGTTTTCTCACCCAAAGCAACTACCTTGTAGTATCCAGTTAAAGTCATAACCACCACCACGCCCCCAACCTCATCCTTGTATCAGCACAGCCACTGATCTGTCCTCTATTTACATAATTTTGTCATTTTGAGGATATTATATTTAGAATCATGCAGTGTTAACCTTTTCAGATTGGCTTTTTCACTAAGCATCATACCTTTAAGAGCTTTCCAAGTTGTGTTCATGATCTATTTATTTCCTGTTTGTTGCTGTGTAGTATTCCATGACAAAGATATACCAGGGTTTGTTTAACCATTCACCCACCAAAGGATATTGGATTGTTTCCAGTTTGGGGCTACTGCAAATAAAGCTGTTATGTATATTCACGTACAGGTTTTTGTGAGCACAAGTCTTCATTTCTCTGGGATAAATGTCCAAGAATTTAATTACTGGAGTCATTATAAGTGCATGTTTGGTTTCATAAGCAACTACCTAACTATAGGCCAGAGTTGTTGTATCATGTTACATTTCCATCAGCAATTCACACCAGATCTACCTTTTCCACATCCTTTTCAGCATTTTATCTTATCTTTAAAAAAGTTTTAGCCATTCTACTGGGTACATAGTGATATAGCATTGTGGTTTTCATCTGTATTTCTCTAGTGGCTTATATAATATTGAACATCTTTTCAAGTCGTTATTTGCCATTCACCTCTTCTTTCATGTTTTTTCATTTGTTGGTTTTAAACTATTGAGTTTTGAGGGTTCTTTATACATATTCTAGATAGAACTCCATTGTCAGATGAGGAATTTGGTAATTTTCTCCCAATCTGTAGTTTGCTATTTTTATCTTCTTAACAAGGCATTTCATGGAGCAAAAGCTTTTTATTTGAAGAGGTCTATTTTGTCCATTTTTAATGGAAATTTTTGGTGTACTGTTAAAGAATTTACCTAGGCCTAATTCTTGAAGCTTATCTCCTGTGTTTTACTCTAGCAGTTTTAAGATTTTGTGCCTTACATGTAAATTCGTGATTTTGGGTATTTATTTTAAAGACTGATATATTTTACTACCTACTGTCATCTTTGTGCTTTATTCCTTTTTTTTTGATATTTTTTTCCTCCTTTTTTTCTCCTCTTATGATTTAGCTATATACACATTACATTTAGGCTATACAATTTCAGTCTGTAAAATAATTAACTCTATTTTCCTAGTTATCAATGTTAATGAAGAAAGTAAATCTAATAACTTTGATTATTTAAAATTTAGACCTGGTGGCTCAGATGATAAAGAATCTGCCTGCAATGAGGGAGACCCAGGTTCGATCCTTGGGAGGAGAAGATCCCCTAGATAAGGGCATGGCAACTCACTCCAGTATTCTTGTCTGGAGAATTCCATGGACAGAGGAGCCTGGTAGACTACAGTCCATGAGGTCCCTAAGAGTGGACATGACTGAGGGACTAACACTTTCACTTACATTTAAAGTTTAGCCTATTTCTAATTTTTTCTTTCCTCACAAAATTATTATTCATATTATGTGTCTTCTCTTGTAAAAATATACTTTTTGACATTTTCATTACATTTTACAACTATAACAATTAATTTGATAATTCTGTATTTATTTAGTTTAATTGATCATTAGTAATTCTATTTTAAACAACTATCATTTTAATTGTTTCATTCATTTCCATCACTATTATTCATTATATCTTCAATTCTCTGTGTAGTTTTAATTCATAAGAGATAAGCTGGTGGTTCAATTTCTGGACCATATCTAAACATAAACTTTTCTGACTCTCATATGTGAATGCTAACTCCTGAGGATATGAGATTCTTAGGGCTTCATTTTTTCTTATGTTTTGTTCTTGGTTTTAATATTCTGGAGACGTTCTATGATTTTTTGATATTTGGTGATGTGGAAGAGAAAACTGAGGATATGTGAAGAGTGTCAGATGAGAAATCTTAAGTAAACGAGAGCCGAGGGCACTGAAAGGAAAAGAAGCGCAAGTTCCAGGAAGGAAAGCTAAATCAATAATTAAATGTTGCCCCAAAGGTCAAGTAGGTTGATCACTGAGAAAAGTTATCGGATTTGCAATTAGAAAATAATTTTAACCTTTAAAAGAACAATTTCATGGAAATGCTGAAGGGGGAAGCCTATTTCTAAGCTCTGGGAAGAGCTTTGAAAGTTTGAAGTTTAGTCACTCAGTTGTGTCTGACTCTTTGTGACCCCATGGACTGTAGACTACAAGGCTTCTCTCTCCATCCATGGGATTTTCCAGGCAAGAGTACAGGAGTGGGTTGCCATTTCCTTCTCCAGGGGATCTTCCCAACCCAGGGATTGAACCTGGGTCTCCCACATTGTGGGCAGACGCTTTACCATCTGAGCTAGTTCAAAGTCTTCTGTTAATGTCCAGGAGGTCAGGGAAACGACTCATCAAGGTTGTTAATAGACCACAGAGCCTGCCTCCTGCTTCAGTGTTGTTTGTATCTATAACAAGACCTGAAGTGAAGGAATGAAGCCTGCAGAAAAGAAGCAGATGGAATCATCCAGTGGAAAGAAAGAAGCAGCAACAAAGAGCTATTAAAAGGGGTATCCAATAGACATGGATCTCTGAAGGAGTTGGGTAAAGCAATATGAGAAACAGAGAGAGAGACAGAATGAATATGTGGGATGTTCATGTCTTCTAGACTTTAAATCAGAGACAAAAAATCAAAAGGTTCCAAAGAACTCATTTATCCAAGATGAAAATGGAGGCTAAACAGTTGCTTTGCTAGAATTGGAAGACCAGGAAAGGAACATGAAAACAGGCTGTATCTAGAAAAGGCCACTTCTTGTGGAAGCAGAGATACCACTGAGAGGTCTCAAACAAAGTTGAGTTGATAGAGATGCTTCATTACATTCATTTCATTTCTCCATTGCATGCAGCAGATATCCTAAAAATCCTTCTGGCATCAGAGTCAAGCAATACACCTAAATCCTGTGGACTGCACAACAGTGGGACATTGGAAGAAGGCAAGTTCTATATAAGTGATCAGAGTGAAAATAGGGCCAAAATAGAGAAAGTGCCTTCAGTAGAATATATATTTATGGGCTTCCCTTGTGGCACAGCTGGTAAAGAATCCACTTGCAATGTGGGAGACCTGGGTTCGATCCCTGAGTTGGGAAGATCCCCTAGAGAAGGGAAAGGCTACCCACTCCAGTATTCTGGCCTGGAGAATTCCATGAACTGTATAGTCCATGGGGTCACAAAGAGTCAGACATGACTGAGCAACTTTCAATTTCATTGTTTGTTTGTTGTTGTTTGGTAGCTAAGTCATGTCTGATTCTTTGCAACCCCATAGTCTATAGCCCACCAGGCTCCTCTGTCCATGGGATCTCCCAGGCAAGAATATTGGAATGGGTTGACATTTCCTTCTCCAGCGGATTTTCCCAACCCAGGGATTGGACCCAAGTCTCCAGCACTGGCAAGCAAATTCTTTACCACTGAGCTGCCTGGGAAGCACACACACACACACACACACACACACACACACACACACACACAAATATATATCGGAGAAGGCAATGGCACCCCACTCCAGTACTCTTACCTGGAAAATCCCATGGACAGAGGAGCCTGGTGGGCTATAGTCCATGGGGTCTCAAAGAGTCAGACATGACTGAGCAACTTCACTTTCACTTTTCACTTTCATGCATTGGAGAAGGAAATGGCAACCCACTCCAGTGTTCTTGCCTGGAGAATCCCAAGGACAGGGGAGCCTGGTGGGCTGCCGTCTATGGGGTCACACAGAGTCGGACACGACTGAAGCAACTTAGCAGCATATATATATTTAGATGCAGTGAAACACAGAATTAAACTCACTTCAGCTAGAGTAGAGAACTTATTTTATGTATTTCTTGATGTTGTTTTTTAGTCACTAAGTCATGTCCAACTCTTTGCAATCCCATTGGCTATAGCCCACCCAGCCCCTCTGTCCACGGGATTTCCCAGGCAAGAATACTGGAGTGGATTGCTGTTCCCTTCTCCAAATCCACTGATATTTTACAGTTTAATTTTCCCATTCTATATCATGCTTAATTTTATATAACATCTTAATTCCCATCGAAGGAAGAAAAGCTAAATGCTCTGCCCCCCACCCCCCACATACACATCAATAAAAGTGGAAGCATGAAAGTACGTCAGATCAAAGAAATGTGGCTATTATCAGTGCAGGGCCTTTGACAGTGATGGATCTGGTGCTGTCTTGCAGGCCACAGAGGGCCTGGGGTCAGAGATCTTCTTGGCTGGATCCCCAACAGCTCCAGTTTTGAGCTGCTGTAAGCCAGTTAGTAAGCAAACTGGGACTGCTAGCCATTTACATTTCTCAGTCTTGTGCAGCGTAATGTAATTTATCCCTGTCATTTAGACCCAGGCTATGGTCTTTAGGTTATTTCTGAGATCTTATTGCATTTTTTATTCATAGAGAAGTAAGATTTAGGTATCGAAGATCAATAACAGCCTCCATCATGTTTACATTATTAATAAGAAGGATGTTGTATGAAGACAGACTGGTGTATTGGATTTGCTCAGCCACTGGACTCATTTCAGACAGGTAAGACACTCTGCTTGCATTTCACTCTGTCTATTCCTTCCTCCAGTCCCTGTGTACTATTCATACTTCTGGGAGTGTGGTCTCTGGTACTGGCATATCATTTCACACCTGCTTTGGTCCAGCCAGACATCAAAGAAGGGAAGAAACCTAATTACTGGAAGAGGTCTTGAGAAGCAAAGATGCCTAGAGTTTCTTTGCTGCCTGGGATTCCTGTTGTGGTGCAGGCTGTCTTGGCTCAGTCAACATCAACACCATCAACAAGAACAATAATGCTAGGTGAATGCTTTTCCATTCACAAAGCCCTTTTTTCCGTATACATTGAAGGCCAGGATTTCCTCTTCCAAATCCATTATTGTCCAGCACCAACAGCTGCAGCTTAATATTTATGCTTCTCTCACACTGTAAGTAGTCTTTTTTTTTTTTTTTTAGATTTTGAATTTTTATACTTTCTTTTTTTTTTTTTTTTTACTTTTAAAATTTTTATTTTAACTTTAGTTTACTTTACATTACTGTATTGGTTTTGCCAAACATTGACATAGTCTTAATGTGCTAATTACTCTGGTGCTCTGTCCAACTCAACGCAAGATTTTGCTTTTCCTCTAGCACTTTCCAGAGAAAGTAGAGAAAAACCTCAGAGGCAGAGAATGAAGTGTTCCTTGAGGAAGAAAGGCAAGAACCAAGGAAAACTGTGGTTTCTGTGCTCCCCAATGTGCTTGTCAAGCAGCAGAGCTGACTCTGCAGTTGTCCTGTAATGACCTGACTCTATAGTTGAGTGAAATCCTTCAGAATTGTCTCCAAATCTCTCATCAGTCTAGGACCAAGTCCAGCCAGGGAACAACTTTCCCAGTCTTCTTTTCAGTTACATTTATAAATATATTTTTATTGCAGTATACTTGCTTTACCATGTGTTAGTTTCTGCTGTACAACAATGTGGATCAGCTATATGTATGCATATACTCCCTGCCTCCTGGTCCCCCCTCCCACCCCCCACACCTCACCCTCCTATGTCATCACAGAGCAGTGAGTTGAGCTCCTTGTGCTACATAGCAGCTTCGCACTAGCTATTTTATGCATGATAGTGTATATATGCCAATGCTATTCTCTCAATTTCTCCCACCATCTCCTCCTCTTCCACATATTCACAAGTTTGTTCCCTACACCTGCCTCTCTGTTACTGCCTTGCAAATAGATCTCCTTAGTCACCAGAGAGTCTGCTCCCTGCCCATGCAGTCCTCAGTGAGGGGAACCCAATCTCTCTGTAGATTTTGACCCCATGAGGACAGGGAGGAGTTCTTGTGTGACTTTGAACCTTTCAAGTCCAGCAAATGGTGCATAGTTAACACCCACTAAGAGTCTGTCAAATGAACTGAATGAGAAGTACAAAAATAAACCCAGGACAGAGATCAAGCTAACCTGTTCTTCTCAAGCTTCCTCCATAGAGTCTATCACAGTGCTATTAATAGATATGAAGATGTTCTATGAACCATAACTCCAAAATATAATCATTTTAGTGCTTATCTTCCTTTCCCCATCATACGTGTAGGTAAGCTTCTCTTTCTCTTATAATCCCTTTCTTTCTTCCCAACAATAAACTCAGTCCAAAAAGCAGCAAGAATCTAACAGCTTTGGGGCTACCCAAGGTCAACCTTGAGTAACACTTTCTGGTTCCAACACAACTTATTCTAACTACTGGATCACTCTTTTCTCTTGGGTAGATGTTGACGATAATCTTAATGGAGGAACAACTCTTGGATTTCTAAATAACAATTCCCCTCTTGCATTGCTTACATTTTTTTTTTTTTTTTGTATTCCAATTTCCTCCCACCTCCAGAATTATTTTTGGCTAAGTAACTAAAGCTAAGTAACTTGTATATGTCTTAATAATATTAGAATTGGGACTCAAAGGCAGGTTTTGCTAACTCCAAATCTCATGCTCTTAATGAAGCTACCCTATGGTAATAGCAACAGAATTCAAAACAGAATGAAAGTAATTGGAATTATAATAGGGAAGCTTTTGTGGAGAATATGGGGTCATCAGCTGGATCCTGAAGATCTTTGGGTTTTGCTTTGATAGAAAGATAGGAGGCAAGCATTTCAAGGGGAGGAGACAGCATGGACGTATGTACAGACAGGAACTGCACAATGTCTGTGTGGAAACACTAGGGCATGAGAGTGAACAGCAAGCAAAGGTTGGGTAGGTGCAGAAGGGCAGCCTGAGGAAGGTGGGGTCAAATCCAGGGAACCCGCTTCTTGCTGTGGTTGAGCTAGCACCACTCATTTCTCTGTGCCTGCCCAAATCTGGACAGATTAAGCCCTGGCACTTTCTCCACTTTTTACCCACCGTGTCTCTCCTTTCTGAATGCCGACCAATGGGCAGCCCAAACACGTTTCTCACAGTCTAATTAGTGTCAACAATAGTTCAAACTAATCGCCATAATTAATGGAGAGACAAGGCTATGACTGGGAGAATTATAAATGAGAATAATCAAATGTGATTGAGTCTGGAGCAGCCTCTATTCAGGAAAGCTGGAGGGGGAACAAGTCAACTCATCCTCTATTCCTTTCATTCCTCCTAACTGAGCCCTCCCACCATCCTGGCCCCCCATCAGGCAGCATGAATACAAGAAATGTCAGTCTCATCAAATCAGAGTCTATCCAGAATGCAGGCAGTGACCTCTCCCAGTGAATTACTGTTATTAGATTTAATTATATAATAATAGTTGCACAATGGCCTGGGCTCCCTCCTCTTCCTTCAAAACACCCCTGTACCTACAGTGACAACATCCTTAGAATGGAACCATATTTTCTCTTTGTGCTTCTTTCTTTTTCTTCTTCCTGAAATCACATCCTTTTAAAAATTTCTCTTTATTGTTCCTAATTTCTCTATTTCTTTCTCTTTCCTAACAACACCCTCCCTCCTCTCCTTTCTTCTATCGTCTCTTTTCAATTCCCTTTCTCTCTTTCCTTCTTTTAGTATCCCTCTCCTCCCTCTCCATTCTGTTCTCTGCTTTTACAATTCTTCTGTAAAGACCTGGCTTCAAGAAAGCCACAGACATCCGATCTTTTACTCTTATATCCCTTTATGCACTTGTGCAAAAGAAAAATGGGGTGAAGTCATCCTTGTCTGTGGGGCTTTCTTTCTCTTTGATACCACTTTAGCCGATCTCTTCCTGATTTTACTCTAACATGAGATCTCCAAGTCTTCATGATGATCCCTCCTTCCTTCATTCTTCCCTTCTTCCCTCTCTCCCTCCCTTCCTTCTTCCCACCCTTTTCCCTTTCAATAAACCCCTAAACTATACCATGCACATACAGGTATGAAATAGAAAACGATGAAATGAAGGCAGATCTACTTCACCTCTGAACTTCCTATCTTTTTGCTAAATTGGCTTCTTTTCCCAGCTAGATTATTCATTAAGTGATTCTGACATCGTGGGTTGGCTTTATTTGTTCAAGTCTTTTTTTTTTCCTTTCTTCCTAGATGGAAATAGTCAACAAGCTAGACTACAATATTTTTTTTTTCCACTTGAAATCCTCCTAATGTGCTAAACTTCTTCAGCCTCACTTCCACCAAACAAACTTATCTCTAATCCATGAACAGATTTCTGTTGGGCCCCAAATCCCAGCATTGCCCTGATGGTCAAAGCCAGTGGCTGAGTTCTAGACTCTAACAAGGTAAGACTTCTTTGTGCCCAGTGAACATGAACCAACTGATACGTGGTTATTTGTATTTTTTATTTTGAAGAAAAATCCATAAAAAGTGGTTGTATTAATAATTATGCAAAGCTGAATGGTATAATTTTAAATGCAATCTATTCCAGTCTATAACAACAACAGAGACATTGTGGGTTATAATATAACTATCTTTGGACCTGTCCCCAGGCATACCCTAGGGACCTGATGGGAACTTCATAAGGAGTATGAGAACAACATTTGGTGACTTAGAAAGAGGTCAAATAGGACTAAGAGAAATCTGAAAGAAGAAGCTAGTTTTCACTTTTATGTAAAAGCTATTAACTCAGTGAAGCAACAGAGGAACAGAAGAGCCAGAAAGAAGGGTGAAGTTTGGCCAATGCAAGAGCTAATCTATGAGACCATGTTGGCATTTCATTAGGATGAGGAAACATTTGGACTTGGGAGCTTTCTGAGCAGAATGGATGATTTATTTCTCCTTTCATGTATATATGCAACCCGAGGGTCAGCAAGATTTTTGGAATTCATATTGCATACAGTTCTGGATATTTCAGCAATAATCTTCAAACACCCTACTTCTGCTAGCATGTATTTGTAAGAGGCAGCATGGAGCTGTGTAAAGAGCACAGAGGATTTAGAATCCGAAGACCTGGCTTCCAGACATCAGTACGTACGAGCTGTGCAAACTGGAGCAGAACACAATGTTTCTGTGCCTCGGGGTTCTCTCTGTAAGATGCAGATCATAATAATGAAGATTTAAATAGCAAAATATTCATATCTGGGCTTCCCAGGTGGCTGAGATGGTTAAGAATCAGCCTGCCATGAGGGAGACCCAGGAGATGCGAGTTCGATCCCTGGGTCAGGAAGATCCCCTGGAGAAGGGAATGGGAATCCACTCCAGTATTCTTGCCTGGAGAATTCCATGGACAGAGGAGCCTGGCAAGGTATAGTCCATAGGGTCGCAAAGAGTCAGACACAACTGAGTGACTAATACTTTCACTTTTCTATTTCCATATTGATATCTGTATTTTTCTTGATGGCACAGGTTTGTTGTGAGAGTCACAGAACATATGATAAAATGCTCTGTGAACTGTTAAATATTATTCACATTGGTTATTGCTTTATATCCCCCACAGAGCTCAACTCTCCAGGTGCTGGGCATGTATTAAGTTGCAAAGTAAGTATGTGTGGACTGGCTGATATCTACTGCTCTCACTTAATACAGAAAAGAATGATTATGGATTAAGTAACTGTTTCTAGTTTATGAAGGTCAGATCACATTCCCCCCAGGAATGTGGATCTAAGAAAACCAGTGTAAAGAAAAGCATGAGGATTAAGGCTGGGTGTACTGCTGTCTTCAGCAGTCCCAAACGTGACCTGTCTCATTTAGCTGAGATTATCTTCCTCCGCATCAGAAGAGGCACCCTACCTTGAACTTTTGAATGCTTGTATCTCAGTTTGTTTTAGCTCCTTGAGGGCACACACCTTACCCTGCAGGGTTTCAGTTTCCTGTATGTTGTCTGAAAGGCTTCCCAGGTGGCTCAGCTGGTAAAGGATCCACCTGCAATGCAGGAGACCCCAGTTAGATTTCTGGGGTGGGAAGTTCCCCTGGAGAAGGGATAGGCTACCCACGCCAGTATTCTTGGGCTTTCATGGTGGCTCAGATGGTAAAGAATCCACATGCAATGCAAGAGACCTAGGTTTGACCCCTGGGTTGAGAAGATCCCCTGGAGGAAGGCATGGCAACTCACTCCAGTATTCTTGCCTGGAGAATCTCCATGGACAGAGCCTGGCGGGCTGCAGTCCACAGGGTCGCAAAGAGTCAGAAACAACTGGGCAACTAAGCACAGAACAGCACAGCATACTGTCTGAAATGCGTCCTCCACAAAGCAGGATAATGGTCCTTTTTTACTGAAGTATAATTGACTTACAGTGTTGTGTTAGTTTCAGGTGTTTACAGCAAAGTGATTCAGAATATAATATATATATATTATATAATATATAATTGTCTTAATTCTACATATAGCATATT
>SJYQ01007617.1:173758-195367 GCA_006410935.1 Redunca redunca
ATTAATTATTTATATATATAAAAAATATTCTTTTTCAGGTTCTTTTCCAATATAGGTTATTTAAAAATCTTTAATATAGTTCCCTATATTATACAGTAGGTCCTTCTTGTTTATTTTATATATGTCAGTTGCTCAGTCGTGTCCAGCTTTTTGTGACCCCATGGACTATAACCTACCAGGCTCCTCTGTTCAGGAGAATCTCCAGGCAAGACTACTGGAGTGGGTTGCCATTCCCTTCTCCAGGGGGTCTTCCCAACCCAGGAATCAAACTCAGGTCTCCCACGTGCAGGCAGATTCTTTACCATCTGAGCCACCAGGGAAGATATTTTATATATAGAAGTATGTATATGTTACTCCCCAAAATAGACGACAATCTTGTTCATCTTTGTATCGACTCTGTGTCTGGCCTGGCATCCAACACAGCACAGGGATCCAGGGCACAGACGTTGCACTGAGTGATGTAAAAGCCATCTTGACTTAGCAAAATAAAGTTTGCTAACCAAGCTATGAAGAGAGGTTGAGATTCCTTCCCTTTCCCTGAAGAATGGGAGCAATTGTCATCCACTGCAGATGTGAGCCAGGGGCAGTGAATTCAGGTGTGGCTGTCAGTAACCCCTTTCCACTGGGCAGACAGGGAGAGTGTTTGACTCCTTTCCCGATGCCCTCACCACATTCTGTCCTCCCGTCCAACTTACGGCTGTCCTGCACTTCTTACACCCACAGAGCACTCCTTAGACTCTAGCGGTTTGAGGAGCTGGGATAGGACTGTTTCAGATCACAGCCCACCCAGTCCAGCTCTCTGCTTCAGATGGGGTTCATACCTGCACATGCCTCCAGGCTGATGCACATCAGCAAGATGCAGAGGCTGCTTGAAAGCTGTTGAACACCCTCTTGTCTCTAAGATCTCCCCAGGGTCACCTCGAAGCTCACTTTTCATGACTCATTCCTTTAGGAAAAGCATGGCCTCTCCAGTTACTCCAGGAGGAAAGGGAGTAGGAGGTGGAAATATAGCAAGAAAGGAATAAAGGATTACTGAGCTCCTGCTATAAGTCAGGCACTTGGCTAACTATGAAATCTTATCCAATTCTCATGATATATCTGATTGGGCTGGTATTATCCCCATTTTACAGATGAGATAACTGAGGATCAGAGTGGTCACATGACTAGAGAATGGTGGAGTCAAGACTAGAGACATTAGAGTTCTTATTCTTGTGCCATCCCTGTAGACCATCGGCATGGAGGGCTTAGAGCTTTCCTAGGCCAAGGACATGGTGTAGGATCCCAGGGCTGGCTGGGGTGCACCAACAGAGCACAGTTGTTCCATCCAGGTGGAAACCTACCCGACATTCACCCTGGAACACTCATTCTCCTGTTTAAAAAAAAAAAAAACACATTCAGTTCTAATTGTCTCTCAGAATTCTAAATTGTTGATATACTTGTTTTTTCTCCACTAGAAATAAACTGAGATCTTGATGGGAATGAAATAGAGACTTGAGAAATGTTAAGTACTTTAAAATGCACTATTTATTGTGCCATGAATTGTACTTTGTTACCGAGATTCTTCTGTTATTATGTGATTTTGGAGAGGGTTGGGTTCTTTTCACACGCATTTTTTTCCCCCTGTTCTCCAGGGAGCTTGTAGTACTTAAAACTGTGTTGTATAATAGATAGTATAATCACTGTAAATTAAATGTGCCTCTGCCGAGTTGTGTTTTATGTTAATTCCATTGTGCGGTGGCAGCTGCTTGGGAAGGAAGCTACGGATTGGCAGGGGACCTGAGCTTCCAGCTCTGCCAAGTGCCCACAACTACAGGTTCTGTGCCACAAGCGATGTGCTGGCCCTGCAGGGAGCTAGTGCTTTGGAAGGTGTGCAATTCATGCCCCGTGACTAGGCTGGGAAAGAGTAATATCAATTCCTGGGACAATTGCCAAAGCGATCTTTTCTAAGGACCATCATGAAACAGGGCCAGGTAAGGACCTTGGTCTGGTCCATCTTAGACCCATGACTTAGAGTGCAAAGTGACTTCCTTAGTATGTTATCTACTACCCACTTCCAGTATCTCAAGGCAAACTATGGAAACCTGCACATCAAAAGGGGCCTGTGAATTTGTTTTACTGTTGTTGTTCAGTCACCAAGTCACGTCTGACTTTTTTGTGACCCCATGGACTGTAGCCCCCCAAGGTCCCCTATCCATGGGATTTCCCAGGCAAGAATGCTGGTGTGGGTTGCCATTTCCTTCTCCAGGGGATCTTCCCCACTCAGGGACTGAACCCTAGTCTTCCACATTGGCAGGCAGATTCTTTACTACTGAGCCACCTGGGCAGCCCTCGAATTTATTTAGGGAACTGTAAACTATTCATAGGACCAGAGCTCCTTCCTTTTAGACAGTCTTGGAAGTTGAAGAACCTGAGATCAGAGAGGGCAGGGACAGCTGAGAAGAACGAAGGTAGGTAGAACAAAGAAAGGTGCACTCAAAGCCACCTCGAGCTGAGAAGGAGAAACGAGCTGGACTGGACACCTAACCAGTCAAGGCCCCAGGAGATGCTCTCTGAGCATGGAAAGCACAGGAGACTGAAGACACTAATGTGCACAAACACCTGCTTTTGCTTGAGTTGAGCATCTACTATTTACCAGCCACCATGCTGATAAGTATTTTCCAACTCAGTTCTCACCCTATTCAAAAGATGTCAAAATTATTAGCTTCCTTTATAAGAAAACACACTGATTTGGGGGTTAGAGATTCACTGGAAAAGTCACATAACTATAATTGTTTATGCCAAAATCATGTCTACAGATTCCGCCTTATCTCCATTGGAAAGAGTTGAGTTGGGTGGAAAGGGCAAGATGAAGGAAGTCCTGCAGCTGAACAGAGAAATGAAAAAATGATTAAGAGCCACAGAGGTTCCTGAGTGTGAGAACAGAGTGACAAACCTAGCTCCTTTCATGAGGTCATGGGAGTATACGTGCTAGAGAGATGTGCCTGATGCATTCACTATGAACATGGAGGCAAAATTCTACCTAGAGCATGTGTCTTGGTCTGCTAGTGCTGCCACAGATTTAGTGGCTTGAGCAACAGAAAATTATTTCTCACAGTTCTGGAGGCTGGAGGTCCCAGATCAAGGTCCCAGCCTTTTCAGTTTCTGGTGAGATTCTCTTCCCAGCTTGCAGATGCCTGACCACATCTTGCTATGTCCTCATCTGACAAAGAAAGAGGAAGTTCTCTGATACGCCTTCTTACAAGGTCACCAGTCCTACTGGATGAGAACCCACCCTTGTTACCTCATTTAACCTTAATGACCTCCTTAAAGACCCATCTCCAATATGAAAGAGGCACAGACATTTGGTCCATTACAGGTTGGTTGGCCAGGCACTGCGGTCCCAGGTGGCTTCCCAGATGGCTCAGTGGGTAAAGAATCAGCCTTCAGTGCAGGAGACCCAGGAGACAAGGTTTGATCCCTGGGTTGGGAACATCCGCTGGAGGAGCGCATGGCAATTCACTCCAATACCCTTGCCTGGAGGATCTCATGGACAGAGGAACCTGGCAGGCTACAGTCCATGGTGTCACAAAGAGTCAGACACTACTGAAGTGACTGAGCATGCATGCATATATACTTATATACACCTATTTACACGCACACATATATATACATACATAAATACATTGCTATATATATATGTATATTTACCCTTGGAAGCATACATAACAAAATATATATGTATAATACATTTCTTCTCTTTGCTTATCAGTATTTTCCAGTTTGTATTCAGAAATATGTTTTCATTATCTGTTAAAGAACAGAGTTAAAAATAATTTGAGCCCATTTGCCCTGGGGCCACAGTGCCTGGCCAAGGCTGTGTGCACAGTGAATGCCCATCTGCTGTGCCCCCGGCCAGCTGGTTCCAGTGGCTCTTGCTTAGGAATCAGGAGGTGGGAGGGGCAGAGAGGTATCCCCTAAGTCCATCCAGAGTCTCCCTGCTTTGTCTCATTGTCCCTTACATTTCAGGGTCATCTCTCCTCTCCTCTGCCCTTCTCAGACCTTGATGCTACATTGAGACCAGGGGCAGCTACCCAAAGGGCAGGCATGAGATAAGCAACAGGCTGCCTTGGAATTGATATGCAAGAAAGAGCAGCAGCAGCCTTTGTATCCGAGCCTCACAAAAGCAATTCTCTGCAGTTGATATAAAAAGGTGTCAGTTCTGGTTTAAGTACTGTATTACCAGCAAAGATTTATCTGCCTCAAAGCCGGGCCTCACGCCACCAAGGGAATAAACAGCTCTTCTGCTTATCTGTTTCACGGAGCACAGTATTTCTGTGGTCGTCTCTGCCTCCAAAAGGACTTTTTTCTTTGCCTTCCCCAGTTCATCTCCTGCAATTTGCAGGCACAAATTACTCATGCCAAGTGATGATGAGAGACGCCCTGGTCCACAGCCCTCTCACCTAGTGTCTGGAAAGACCACACAAAGAAAACAAAGATAGGGAAGAGGGTCTTTTAAGCTGGGAGCAAGTGGGAACATCAAATCTGATGTGGAGGAACTCAAGGATCATAGAGGAGCAAGGGAAAGCCATGAGCCCAAAAGCATTGGTAAGAGATTGACTACTTTAGGGAAAACAATCATTTAAAATGAACTGAACTGCAACTCACAGTATTGCTAGTATCCTCTGTGGTATCTGAGCTAGTCAGGTGTCCTGGTACACAGAATATGGTATGATATGGTGCCCTGGGCACCTAGCTACCAAGACCTGGCATAGAGGAGGGTAAGGTCACATGAGGCTTTGTCACTTAGAGAAGCAGTCCCCAACTTTTGTGGCATCAGGGATCGGTTTCATGGAAGGCCATTTTTCCATAGACCCGGGTGGAGGATGGTTTCAAGATGATTCTAGCACATTACTTTTATTGCACACTTTATTTCTATTGCATCAGCTTCACCTCAGATCATCAGGCATTAGATATCAGAGGTTGGGGACCTCCGACTTAGAGGATCCTGGCTTCAGGATGGAGCTCTGGGACCATTTGCTATCCAACAGCCATGGGACTTTTTTGCCAATGGGATCTTATCTGCTCAGTCACAACTACAGTTTCTTTTTCTAGTCAGTGAAGATGCCAAGAATATCTCTTTTATCCCATGTGACTGTTGTAGGGATCAAAAGCTGTGAAACATTGGCATTTAAATGCCACAGACGTGTGCCTCTGTGTTGCTCATACAGCACATCTAGTCAGGGAGGCTTGAAACAGACAGAGAACAACTTCTTTCATTCCACAGGTAGTAGCTGATTTCACTGGCAAGTATTCCTGGGAGATGTAGCACATGCGTGCCTGCTAAGTCGCTTCAGTCGTGTCCAACTCCACACGACCCCATGGACTGTATCCACCAGACTCCTCTGTCCATGGGATTTTCCAGGCAAGAATACTAGAGTGGGTCGCCATGCCCTCCTCCAGGGGATTTTCCCCACCCAGGGATCAATCCCACTTCTCTGTTGTTTCCTGCATTGGGAGGTAGATTCTTTACCACTAGTGCTACCTGGGAAGACCAGGAGATGTAGTAGAGGAGCTTCAATTTGTGTTCTGTTGTAAATGACAAAGATCAGATCTTTTCCTGAAAGCCCTGTATAGGGACAGAAATCTGGGAGGGAGAGGAGAGACAGAGTTTCAAGAGATGGAAAGAGTACCAAAGTGGCAGGTGTGCACAGGGCATTTGAGGACATAATTCCCTGTCTATAGATTTGTTTTGTTCATGCCTGACTGGTTCTCAGATTTTCCAAACCACATTAGCCAGGCAGTGTTAGTTGCACAGTTGTGTCGGACTCTTTTGTGATCCCCATGGACTGTAGCCCACCAGGCTCCTCTGTCCATGGGATTCTTCAGGCAAAAATACTGGAGTGGGTAACCATTCCCTTCTCCAGGGGATCTTTCCGACTGAGGGATGTAATCCGGGTTTCCCACATTTCAGACAGATTCTTTACCATCTGAGCCATCAGGGAAGCCCTTAGCCAGGCACGGGCACCAGGAAAGCTGAGGGAAGAAGGGTGTGCTGGAAACCCTCAAGTGCCTCACCAAAAGCACAACTAACTTTAAAAGAAACAGGGTCTCAACAGTTGTCCCCTCTCTATAAGCTGCAATGGCTTTTGCAGTTTGCTTTATTAGTACAAACTACCCTGTCACAGTAACCGTGGTTGGCTGGCCAGGGGACAGGAGGCCAGCAGAAGATAGGCATGTAAGGGTAGAGGGGGTCCTCCCAGGTGCCTTCAGCCTGACCTGTCGGAACTCTGATAACTCTGGTTGAATAAATACCAGGGTTCCTGCTGGGCTTACTGAGTAACTTCCTTTGCTGCTTTACATTCCAGTGCATCCCTGTCTGGAACACAATGCTCGTATTCCAGTTATGGGCTCAGCCTCTAGGTGGCAATGAGCCACATAGATATGTGTGTACACAGAAGGCCGCCTTTCCCAGGAACTTGGACAGCATCCAGCCCCCCAACAAGGCAGTACCTCCCCTCAAGTATCACCATTGTATTATGTTGCTTAGGGGAAAAAAAAGCTCATTTATTCTCATAAGTTCCCTTATTGGTTAAATATTCCATGGGGTACATCAACAAATGCAACATTTGGTAGGATTTTCTCAAAGATTCTGACCTCAGAGAATATTGGTGTTTCCTTTGGGGCAGTGTGGAAATAGGCTTGCTTAGGCCAACCCTGAATATACATTGGAAGGACTAATGCTGAAGCTGAAGCTCCAATACTTTGGCCCCCTGATAAGAAGAGCCGACTCATTGGAAAAGACCCTGGATGCTTGGAAAGGCTGAATGCAGGAGGAGAAGGGGATGACAGAGGATGAGATGGTTGGATGGCATCACTGACTCAATGGACAGAGGATGAGATGGTTGGATGGCATCACTGACTCAATGGACAGAGGATGAGATGGTTGGATGGCATTACTGACTCAATGGACATGAGTTTGAGCAAGCTCTGGGAGATGGTGAAGGATAGAGAAACCTGATGTGCTGCAGTCCATGGGGTCGCCAAGAGTCAGACATGACTTAGTGACTAAGCAACAGCAAAGCCATTTTCTGCCCTATCTTTCTTTTATAAGCTTCCTTCCAAACACTATCTGGTCCAAATACTATCTTGTTCCTGAGACAATCATTGGAATACCTGGGCATCTTCCCTGAGCCCATGTGGTCTGAACAACATTTGAAGCATCAGTGGAGAATTTTGTGCATGTATTGAAAGATAGAGAAGACTAACTGCAACAGAGGAGGCATTATCTAGTCAGGTACAGCTATCTATAATTCACGGGCTTTCCAGGTGAATTGGTGGTAAAGAATCCACCTGCCAATGCAGGAGACACAGGTTTGATCCCTGGGTCAGGAAGATCCCCTGGAGGAGGAAATGGCAAACCACTCCTATATTCTTACCTTGGAAATCACATGGACAGAGGACCCTGGTGGCCTAAAGTCCCTGGGGTCCCAAAAAAGTTGGACATGACTTAATAACTAAACAACAACAACCTATAACTCAACCTGTTTACTTAATTCTTGATCCAACATAAGCTTATTGAAACCTACGATGTGCTGACTCTGTGCTAAGTCCTGGTCATATAAAGGGGAGTGAAAACACAAAAGCAGAAAGAAAACAAAGAAACATCGAGCACAGTAAGAACTGCAATGGAGCCCTTCTAGAAGGATGACTAGATACAAATCAGGCTGGAAAAACTTAGTATGCTCTCCTCCCCAGCACCCAGCTCAGGTCTGTGATAAAACATCAGCAGATAACCAGTAACTAGGTTCTAGGTTTATAGAACAACTTAAGAAAAGGAGCCCAGAGCAATAACAATGTGTGTTGAGATTAGGGAGTGGGGGAGTCATTTGGCATGGTTGAAATAGAGAGAGAAAGATGGCAAGCAGGTGTGGTTGGAGTGGGGTTGTATGGGTACCAATAATGCATATGAGTAAATTAGGAGTTATTGTTGAAGGATGTGATAATGAGCAGCACTGTTTCTTGACCATCCAATAGCCATCCCTCTCTTCCATTTCATTCTCACTAACATTATAGAGCTTCCATGTGATTTAGGCAAAGCTCAGGGAACAACAGTTTTCTCATCTCTCTTTCCCACAAGTGGCTTAGACAGAACATATAATGTGATCCTATTCAATGAGACATGAGTTATTCTGGAGGTCCACTAAAATGGATTTTTATGGCTCTTTAAAAGAGATGTTCTATTAGAAACAGTCCCTTTTCCTGTCTTTTGATTTTGCATACTCATACATCATTTGAAACTGCTGTGGTTATCTGGAGACCCAAAGGGGGGCCAGTTCAAAAAACCAAGCCAATATACTGAGGATGGAAAAATGAACAAATTAAAAGAACCTGATCTGTCGATGCCACAGAATCAAACAATCCTAGAACTATCATGTTCCCATACTTATCAACATGTAAGACAATAAAATTTAATTATCCTTTAACCTGTTTTTATCTCAGGCTCCCACTATCTATAGCCAAGGCCATCCTAACTGATATGCAAAGGGACATGATATTCCCAACTTGGCAAGCTGATTTGAGGTTCTTCCATAACTACAGGACAGGTATACGCAATGAGCAGTTATTAATATTAATGAAGAACTGGAGCTCAAGATATAACAGAGCTGAGAACATCTGTATAGAGCTGATATTTGAAACTAGGTGGTAAAAAAGAATTGGCAGCCATTTGTTAGCTTTGGAGGCACAGTTTTCATTGAGCAGCAAGGGTGTAGACATGATGTTTTTAACCATTAATGAGTGGTGTAGAGGTGTAGAGAGAAAATGGGAACAGAGAGTATCCTGTATTTTCAAGTCTGTTGAAGAATGAAAGGAAGGAGATAAAACTGTAGCTTAAGAGAATAGCACTACCAAAAAAAGAAAAAAAAGAGTTTAAAGATGAAATGATGGAAACGTGTGTATAGCTAAGGAAGGGATGGGTGGGGACACAGAGAGTAAAGGAGAGAGGAGATATGGAGCAGTGGCAGGACTAGAACAGATGGAGTACAAGGGGTGGGACAGCTCTTCCTCAAGGCTTGAGGGAAATAAGATGAAGAAAGACTCTTAGAAAGCAAAGAGAGGGGGTCATATTGCAACAGTCCTTTATGGACTGGAAAGCATGTTCGCCTACATCACCATATTTAGTCCCACCAAAACCCTGTATGTTGTGCTACCAAAACCTATATTTTACTTTTTAAAAAACTACAATGGACTCTTTTTTTTTTTTAACTAGTACCTGTTTATTGTAAATCAAAACATTATCACAAATAAGATTACCTGTACTTGATAGTATACATGTTTCAATGCCATTCTCCCATTTCATCCCACCGTCTCCCTCTCTCTCTCCCCCAGAGTCCAAAAGTTCACTCTATAGATCTGAGTCTCTTTTGTTGTCTCGCATACAGGGTCATCATCCCCATCTTTCTAAATTCCATATATATGCGTTAGTATACTATATTGGTGTTTTTCTTTCTGGCTTGCTTCACTCTGTATAATCGGCTCAATTTTTTTTTTTTTTTTTATTTTTTTTGGCTGTGCTGTGCAGCTTGTGAGATCTTAATTCCCTGACCAAGAATTGAAACCCAGACCTTTGGCATGGAGTTCTAACCACTGGACCACTGGAGAATTCCCCATAACTTTCATTTTAGAGGTAAAAAGCCTAAGATCTGAGAAAACCCACAAGGAGCAAATTATAGTGATAGAATGGAACCAAGCTCTGCACCCTTTTGTAATATTGGATCCGGCCACTTGATTCCTTCCTGGGAGGAAAGCAGGGATCCTCTCTGGCTGTTCATGAGAGTGTCCTTGCAACTTTAAAACACGGAGTTCTCAACTCTGCCACTTTTCTGTTCTGATTCTGTTGGTCTGGGGTAGGACATGTACATCTGTGCTGTTAAAAGTCCCCTACCTTTGGGAGCCACTGGTCTAGAGAATTAATGAACATTGAATCCTAGGAGGTTTGGACTATGCTGCCTTGAAACCTTAGCATAGTATTCCGTGCATATGAATTTCTCATAGTCTTTGTGGAAGGATAGAGGAAGCAGAAAAGAAAGAGAGAGAAAAGAAGGGAGGATTATCTCTCCTTTATCTCCTCCACTCACTCTTCCATCGACTCACACACCCATACATCCTCATAGCCAGACTCTAATTTTGCAATGGACCATATTTCAGTCCCAAATTCCAAATTATCTTGTCTTCTGAGAACAGATTATCTTGTTCCTCCAGTGCTTAGTACACAAGCTGCTTCTCAGCTAAAGCTCAGGGACAATTTGGCATGTGTCTCCATTTAAGTTGCTTTAACGACTTTTGACCGAAAAGTTGAGGAGAGACATGGTGGAAGACAGTTTGAAGAAGGGGCATCTAACATGGAGCTGGGTACCTGCAACACACCACTGCATTCTCCCTCCTGGAACACGGCATAAATGTCCATGAGGCCATCTTCCAGCCAAAGCATCTGTCAATTCCTGGAGAACTCAGACTAGAAGGACATTACATATGTACACCTGTATGTACAGACTGGCATATATGACTTGAGCTAAATATTGTGAGCAGATACATGGTTGGAATGACCAAACACCATAAAACTCTAAAGTTATCCCATCCCCTAAGAACTCAAGAATTTGTAACCTGTATTCCAGCAAGTTTAAAGCTGAGTCACAGATGGGAAAAGTGAAAAAAGCAGGCTTTAAAATATCATTTCTACTATTATTATTGTAACTTTAACCTCTGTGCTGTCATCTGCCATGGGAATGGTCAATAAAGAGGCTACACTGGGGGGACTTCTCAGTTATTGTTGTCCTTATTCTCAGGAAAAAAAAGGGGGGGAGGAGAAAGAGAGCTTTCTGCTTTGCTGTCCTCCAGCCTCCAAAAGCATGAGGAGTCAGAGGCTGTACCTTTCCCCGCCTCATATGTCTGCCCAGTTCCATATATTTTACATGCCTGCACAATGCGTTTTATGAAGAATATAAAAGCCAGATGGGAATTATCTCCTTCCCTTGTAATGGTTGTCTCTTTTTGGGGGAGAGATAACAGAGACCTATTTCATTTTGCTGCTTGCTACTGGATGCTCTGCCATAAATTGAGAAAAGAAGCTCTTTTTGAAAAATGCTTTCTTTGACCCCATTGTCACTGGGAAACCGCAGTGAGAGAAATACCATTCTCTGTCGGATCTCAGTTTAGAGCAGAGCAAGTCAGGGGAGAAGTAGTGCTTTTTCTTTCTTTCTCTTCTTCCCCTCCCTCCACCTTTGTTCAGGGGTGGGGGCCGGGGAAGGAGCATAGGTCTCCTGCTTAGAGGAGGGACTGTGAAGTGGATATGAAGAACACAAGGAAACAAAGTCCTGGCTTTTCTGAGCACCGCCCACTCCGGGCAGAAAGGGTGCAGACCTCCCAGAGAAAGGTGTTCATTCCTCCTGAGCTGTGTGCCAGGTACACCCAGCACATTATCAAATATGCACCACCAATATTTCATTATCAGACTCCTATGCAACCCAGTCCATGCCTGGGTGAACCTAGAAATTAAACTGTACTTCCCCCTCTGAAGGATGTTGTTCCTGCCAGGGCTGAAGGGGAGAGATTGCCAGGCCACCGGGTTATTGAGTGATGTGAGTGGAGAGCAATGGCATCGGGCACAGAAGCACTCTTGTTGGGGCTGGTGGGGAGGTCTGTTCGTGGTCCACCTTCCTGGAGCTGAAAAGCTTATGTCAAGCATTCTCAGCTCCCCTTAGTGTCACTGGACCAGAAGGTATAACTGCAATACCACTGATGCTGCTTGGAGCTCATTATAAGATGAATTTCCCTATAGTCTTTTCTGCCCTCTCCAAGCATCCACTGGTAATATCTGAAAATGGCAACCCACACCAGTATTCTTGCCTGGAGGATCTCATGGACAGAGGAGCCTGGCAGGCTATAGTCCATAGGATCACAAAGAGTTCGACGTGACTGAAGCGACTTAGCGTGCATGAGCACACACACACACACACACATACCATTCTACCTTCCATCTATCTAGCAGGTGAAATGTGTTGTCTCTGGTAATAGAGTGTGGATGAATTTATCACATCTTACCTTTCTAGAAGAAGCCATCCAAAACTGTTCAAGGACGCTGAATCTTTGAAGGGATGGGTGAGCCCTGATCAAAAAAAAAAAAAGCAACAAACAAAAAATGAGATAGAAAAAATACTGAGTCACTGGTTTTGCAGGGATTGACCTAGGCACTGAGCATCATTTTGGTAGGTGATGGACCACTCACTGCAATGTCAGAAGAATGAGAGGGCAAGGACTATAGGGTGAAGGGGCAGTTTCCCTCCATGGACCAGTCAGAGCCAGAGAGGCTGGGAAGGGCCAAAGGGAACAGCATCTGAGTCTTTTTCAAAATCTAAGTCTGATCAGGTCACTTTTCTGCTCAAAAGCTTCCAGGGGCTTTCAGCCACTTAGAATTCAGTCCCAAGCACTCCAACCAGGTCTGGAAACTCCCTTATTCTTGGCTCTCCAACCCCACTGGCTTCTTTGATATCACTAGAACAAGAGCCTGTCTCAGGGGCCATGGCAAAACTGATGCTACAGGCTTTTCACGTGGTTCCCGTCTCTTGGGTACATAGGAAGATGACCTTTTCCAACCTTGTGTATACTAGATGGAGAGCTGTGAAACTGTTCTGAAGAAGGAACATAAGCAGAATTTATAAGTCCTGAGTAGTCTCAACCCTTTAAAAATCCCACACGATACTCCTGCTCTTCATCCCCATCCTATGGTATCTTCAGAGGCAACAGGTCACAAATGAGGGAATTAGATTCCCAGTCAACTCCCTGCAAGAGACATGAGAAAGGGAGCCACTCCACCTGCACAGGACTCTGATGCGAGTGAGGCACAGACCTTTGCTGTGCTGAGTCTGTGTCAGGGCAAACGCATCTGTGCTAATCCTATCTTTATGGGGAGACTTGACACCACAAATTCAGGGCCTTCATGAGAATGACAGGTCCAAGTTGATAAATTTCAGACATCTTACAGTCTGAAATAGGAAGAGGATCCATGATGGCCAGAATGTGTTTCTGGAGTTCTCATTAACTCCACACTCAGCACTGAGTTAGGATCCCTGGGGGACTCTAAGATAAGCATGTGTGTGTTAGTCACTCAGTCATGCCTGACTCTTTGTGACCCCTTGGACTGTTGTCCACCAGCCTCCTCTGTCCATGGGATTTTCCATGTAAGAATACTGGAGTGTCTTCTCCAAGGTATCTTCCTGACCCAAGGATTAAACCTGTGTCTCCTGAATTGCAGGGAGTTTCTTTACCATCTGAGCCACCAGGGAAGCTCTAAGATAAGCATATATACCATGAAGGGTCTGCTCTCAACTTTGCTGGAGTATTAAGACTTAAACATATGAAATTCCCACAGAAACACAAAATATATACGATATGTTCTAGAATAGATAATGAGTGATATAGACAGTGAAGAATGGAAGAGTTCAGTTTTGCCCTGGAGATCAGCAAGGGATTTACGGGAGAATGATAACTCAAGTTGATCCAAATATAGTTCAGATCTAGAGAGACAAAGAGTTATCTAGAATGTTCTAATGAGATCAGGTATATTTGCTTGATATTACTCCACTTCATGTATGGGAAACAGGACACCAAGTAACTAGGTAACATTTGACACTGGGTGGAATTCTGAGGCTCCGTCCATTGTATTTTATACAGGGTATCTGGCCCTCTCTTGCTCTCTCCTCAGGCAAGGATGGCTCACAGGGAAATCACAAACATTTTCTGCTCCAGTGCCAAGCTTATAGCTGAGAATACAATAAGGCTCCTCTTTCTCCACTTTTGGGTGATACTAGTAACAGTGTTTATAGTGATTTTTTTCCTATATTCCAGGAATTGAGGAAAAGAGACTGTAGGATGGTTGAATCTTAGAGGTACCCTACCATGGCCAAGACAGGCTCCTGGGATCCGTACTCTTCTCCCCAGATATCAGAAAGCAGGGTGGAAAGTATGGGCTTAGTTTGACAGATGGCTGAAAGTACCGAGATGAAAAACTCAGAGTCCTGGAGGCCACTTCTCATCCTTGCCCTCGAAATCCTTGGAGACCCAAGTGTATAATGGGAGGAAAGGGTTTTTAACCTCTTACTTTGAGATTGCTGATGGGTGGCTTTAGATGGCTGATATCACATCAAGCTGAAACCCCTCAAGGGGTGTCTATAGGTATAAAATTCATCCCTGCTTATGCTCATGAACATTTTTACATGAAGTTGTTTTAAGAAAAGAGAAAAAGTAGTTCATCATAATGTTTCCATTTTATCAGATTTTATAATGAGATTTTGGGCATGGACTCTGTATTTCTATGCAAGTTAATAGACAAATAGAAAGTTAGACAAATGGGTACTGGTATAAAGGTAGGTAAGTGCTTTATGGATAGAGATAGATAGATAAATAGTTAGATAGAGATGGTCTACAGATGACTCCTTGCTATATTTATGCATTCAGCATCCCAACTCCATTTAACAGAAGCCAGCCTGTGCTTTCTGAACAATTACACATGCAGACACAAACCTCTGCAGTGGATGCTGGAAGGACATCATGTCCCACCTGAATGCAGACGAGGTCTGCTGTCCAAAGGAGCCCCAGTCACCTGCATCCACAAAGGACAAATAGCCACTGTTACACCCTCAGGTGCAGAGAACCCTTGGCCAAAGATCTGAGTATGCTGAGCTTTTTTATAGGCAATGGCCACTGGAAGCCAGGATCTCATTAAACAGTTCTTACCCACAGAGTCTTAAAAGGCATTACTCTATCCCCGGTAGCCCCAGGGGATGCTCTGATCCCATGTGTTTATTGACAGAAACCAGGTGTCCATGCTGACACCTACCCTGGGCTTCCTCAGATCTCCTAGCCAGACTCCACTATCCCTGAAGAGAAAACGGCCTGGTTTTCAGGCTCTGAAAATCTGCACTGAGTGATGAAAAACCCAAGGCTTTCTCAAGGGTGCCAGTCAGGTGACCTTCTTCCTCTTACCTCCTGGACCTATAAAGATCACGAAGAAGAGGAAAATGAGGAGAAGGGCAAGAAGGGAAAAGTACTCAAGTCAACTAAAGGATTTGGCCAGTGGCTAGCAGAGAGAAGAGAATGCTTTAGAAGAAGGTGAATTTATTCATGGACACCTGTCAGAGGCTGTCATTCCTCTGGCTGAACTATAGTCTGAATTTTACTGTGACATAAATCAGTTCCTCCTGGACTTAATAACTCTTCTTTATAGGTTTCTTCCCACTCATAAATAAACCTCATTCCATATGTATATATTGCAAAAGCCCTGCCTGATTTGCAGCATTGTTCATCGGGAGAGGTAGGTGCCAGCCCCATTTTACATAGGAGTTTTTCAATAGTCACATCATCTAAGAAGATCCCTTTTACCTGGGGTAATGCCAAGCTCAAAGAAGAAGGCTCTTTTCTAAAATATCTTCACTGGTGCATGGGATGACATGTCTATTAAAGATGGAGAAGACCATGGAGAAAAGATATTTTCTTTCAAAGAGCCAATAGTGACTTTCAGAAAGGATCCAAGTGCAAAAGCTGCAGGCACAGATGTAAAGGAATTTACGCCTCTCCTTGCCGGTGGTAAAGTCAGGATGGGGCAACGTGTGCCTGCTCAGTTTTGCTGGCAAATTTACGAGGTTGCAGATTTTAAGAAGATGGGCCAGCTAACAGCAGCCAGAGTCCAGAGATCCTCTGGAAGGCTGCTGCAGATCTGGGGAGTCAAGCTGGGAGAGTCACTTAGCCTCTCCATTCTGCTAACTCTGTACAGAGTAGTGATCCTTGGCATTTTGACTTGCAACATCCCAACTAGGTTGAATATTTGGACACCAGTCCCCGTGCTACTCTAACGTGGCAAGATAACAAAGTGCATTTTTTAAGCTATGCATTATAATACTCTCAGGGTTTTGTACATTCTCAGAAAGACCTCCATAAATATTCAGATTCTAATTTTAAAAATGTAGTTGGAGAGGATGTTAGTGAGCATTCTTGCTAAAGGGTGTTAGCAAGTACTTGCTTCCAAAATCTTATCCAAGGAAGTAAATACCTCAACAGCAACCCTAGCAGATGGGCATTCAGGCCTTCCTCATGCTCCTAGCAGGAAAGCCACAAAGAGGTTCAGCTGTTATCTCTACTGCACTTCTCAAGCATTAAAATAAATCACAGTTCACTTTGCTTAAACAATATTTCAAAATGTTGTCATTAGGATCAATGAACATTCCATGGGAATTCAGAATTTCAGGAGAAAATATGTCAATAAAGTATTTAACGATACAGATTATGTATCATCATTAGGTACTGTTGTTGTTTAGTCACTAAGTTGTGTCCGACTCTTTGTGATCCCATGGACTATAGCCCACCAGGCTCCTCCTTCCATAGCATTTCCCAGGCAAGAATACTGGAGTGGGTTGTCATTTCCTTCTCCAGGGGATCTTCCCAACCCAGGGATTGAACTTGTCTCTCTTATGTCTCTGCACTGGCAGGCAGATTCTTTACCGCTGAGTCACCAGAGAAGTCCCATAATTAGAAAAATAAAACAAATTAAAATGTAAGAGAAATTCTGTGACCGCCTATGATGAGAACACTGAAAGTCAAAATTTAGTGTTCACAAGAAAGTGGAAAATACTGGATGCTTGGGGCTGGTGCACTGGGATGACCCAGAGGGATGGTACAGGGAGGAAAGAGGGAGGGGGGTTCAGGATGGGGAACACATGTATACCTGTGGCGCATTCATGTTGATGTATGGCAAAACCAATACAATATTATAAAGTAATTAACCTCTAATTAAAATAAATAAATTTATATTAAAAAAGAGAAAGTGGAAAATAATAAGTGTTGACAAAGATGTGGAGATATTGGAACCCATATACTTTGTTAGTAGGAATATAAAATGGCAGCTTCTAGGGGAAAGTTTGGCAATTCTTCAAGTTAAAAATAGAATTATAACTATGTAATTCAACAAATCCACACCTAAGATATACCTGAAAGAACTGAAAATAGGGACTCAAATAAATACATCTACATGCATGGATGGATGGATGAGAGAGTTGGACTGTGAAGAAGGCTGAGCACCGAAGAATTGATGCTTTTGAACTGTGGTGTTGGAAAAGACTCTTGAGAGTCCCTTGGACTGCAAGGAGATCCAACCAGTCCATTCTGAAGGAGATCAGCCCTCGGATTTCTTTGGAAGGAATGACGCTAAAGCTGAAACTCCAGTACTTTGGCCACCTCATGAGAAGAGTTGACTCACTGGAAAAGACTCTGATGCTGGGAGGGATTGGTGGCAGGAGGAGAAGGGGACAACAGAGGATGAGATGGCTGGATGGCATCACTGACTCGATAGACGTGAGTCTGAGTGAACTCCGGGAGTTGGTGATGACAGACAGAGAGGCCTGGCGTGCTGCGATTCATGGGGTTGCAAAGAGTCGGACACGACTGAACAACTGAACTGAACTGAACATGCATATTCATAGCAGCAATAGTAGTTAAAAGGTGGAAACATCTCAAAAGCCCATTAGTCGTTGAACGGATAAACTTTTACATTCAAAGAGTGAACTATTTTTCAGCTATACAGAGGAATGAAGTATTGATACATGCTACAATGTGGATGAATGTCAAAACGGGATGCTTAATAAAAGAAGTCAGACACTAAAGATTATATATAGTGTGATTCCATTTATATGAAATATCTAGACCAGGTAAATCCACAGAAACCGAAGGCAGATTGCTGGTTGTCAAGGCTGGAGTCAGAGCAGACTGAGAAGTGACTGCTCAGTGAATACATAGCTTCCTTTTGGGGTGATAAAAATGCTTTAGAGGTAGATAGAGGTGGTGATTGTGCAACATTATGAATGCACTAAATGCCACTGAATTTTTCACTTCAAAATGCAGAATGTTTTATTTTATGAACTTTACCTCAATAAAAACTTTAGGAAAAAATGCAGGGATTTCTGTTCAAGTTTCTGTCTTTGTTGTCAGCTGCACTGTGAGGCTCGGAGGATCTCAGTTCCCTGGTTAGTGACTGAACCCAGGCATGGCAGTGGAAGTCCAGAACCCTAGTCACCAGATATCCAGAAATTCCCCTGTTTTGGGTTTTATTTCTAAGACTAGCAGTTCATGTGTCCTTGGGCCAGATGATTCACTTCTCTGGGCCAAAGTCTTCCCATCTACGTGTAACCCAGGTAAAGCTGGTCTGCCTTATGGCCAGTCTCAGCACCATAACATATCTAGAAGCACAAGACTAATGTCCCAAGAGAACAGAAAAATATTTAAAAGATTTTTAAGTTAAGATCACCACTGGAAACTGCAAGAATTTCACTCACCTACTATGTAACAAAATTACTTTTTAAAAGAGACCTACCTCCCCTTGGTAGAGAATCTAACTGCAATGCAGGTGGCCCAGGTTTGATCCTTGGGTTTGGAAGATCCCCTGGAGACAGGAATGGCTACCTACTCCAGTATTCTCGCCTGGAGAATCCCATGGACAAAGGAGCATGGTGGGCTACAGCCCATGGGTTCGCAAAGAGTCAGACATGACTGAACAACTAATAGTTAACTTGTCTTCCCTTTGCCCACATTGAAAAATGAAAATGAAAGTCACTCAGTCATCTCTGATTCTTTGTGACCCCATAGGCGATACAGTCCATGGAATTCTCCAGGTTTCTCACATTGCAGTCCATGGAATTCAAATCCCAGTCTCCCACATTATGGGCAGATTCTTTACCAGGTGAGCCACCAGGGAAGCCCAAGAATACTGGAGTGGGTAGACTATCCCTTCTCCAGGGAAGCCCTTGCTAGCAGACACCAGACACATAACTGGCCCATCACATGCTTTTGTAAATAAAGTTTTATTAGTACATAGTCATACCCTTTCAATGATGCATTCTCTGAGGCTGCCTTCATGCTAAATGCAAAGTTGGACAGTTAAACTACAGCCTGCAAAATCTAATATATTTACTGTCTTGCTACATCCATAACAAATTTACCAACCTCTGTTATAGAATAACCTAATAAGATATTGTCAACAAAACAAGAACTTGTGAATTAGACAATAAAAACACAAAATGGCATGGAAAGTGAGACTGAAGCCCTAATGAAAAGAAATAAGCTGGTGCAGAAACATGACTTGTAACCAATAAATCCAGTGAAAAGTAGGGAACCAAATTACTGGTGTAGAAAAGTAGGCTAATCATTGTGAATATTAAGGACAAAAAATTTAATTAAATTTTAAAGAGAGAGACAGAGGGCAAATGACACCAAAAGTCATAACTCTCACCTCTTAATGTTTTTAAATCTCCTTTTTTAAAGTAAAAAAGAATCTTAGGAAAAGCTCTCACCTGTGGTATTTGAAGTTCAGAGTCTTACAATTTAACATCAGATTTGATTTCTTCAAGTAATATTAAATTAATTACATTTATTTAAAAATAGGATCTATTATGTAACTCTGTTTCGCTAATATCCTTAATATCCCCCCTTTCAACTGTATATTTGCAGAAAAACATGTTCAGAATGATGTCCACTTAGTTATAATATGACCATTTCTGGACGGTCTGATTTGTAGTGATGTTTTACTGTCATCTTTGTTTTTCTTCAATTTGTTTTAAAAAGTTAAATAATTCATTCTTTTTTACAAAAAGAGATTTTTCCTTTAAAAATAATCAAGGCCAATAGCTAAACTGCTATGTTCTTTTCCTTCAGTTTTATTGAGATATAATTTACATAGTGCACTGCATACATTTAAGATGTGAAGCACAATGATTTGACTTACATACATCATGAAATGATTACCACAATAAGTTTAACAACAGTCATCATCTCATGTAGGTACAAAATTAAAGAAATAGAAAAGAAATACTTTTCTTCTTTGTGAAGAGAACTCTTTAGATTTGCTATCTTAACAATCTCCATACAGAACATAGAGGTGAGGTGAGGTGAAAGTCATTCAGTCATGCCCTACTCTTTATGACCCCATGGACTATACAGCCCATGGAATTCTCCAGGCCAGAATACTGGAGTGGGTAGTCTTTTCCTTCTCCAGGGAGTCTTCCCAACCCAAGGATCAAACCCAGGTCCCCCACATTGCAGGCGGATTCTTTACTGGCTGAGCCACAAAGGAAGCCCACAGAACATAGAGAGCAATGTTAATTACTTTATTCATGTTGTACACTACCTCCCTAGTTCTTATGTATCTTATAACTGGAACTTTGTACCTTTTGACTGACTACATTCAGCTGTCCCTATCTCCACCCCACTTCCCCTCTCTGCCTCAATAACTACAAATCTAATCTCTTTGTCTACAAGTTTGCTGGTTTGCTTGCTTGCTTGCTTATTTTTTGAAGTATAATTGACCTACAACACTATGTTAATTCCTGTTATACAACATAGTGGTCGGATATTTCTATACATCACAAACTGATTACCATGAGTTTAGTTTCCATCTGTCACCATACAAAGATATTACATAATTACATATGCTCCACCTTGTACATTTCATACTCGTGACATTTATTTTGCAATCAGAAGGTTGTGTCTGTTGACCTCCCTCCCCTATTGCTCTAACCCCCCATCCCCTGCGCCTCTAGCAATCACCTCTTTGTCCTCTGTATCTGTGACTCTGTTTCTGTTTTGTCATGTCTGCTCATTTGCTTTGTTTTTTAGATTCCACGTTTACATGAAATCATACAGCATTTGCCTTTCTCTGTCATATTTCACTAAGCACAATAAGCTCTAGGTCCACCTAAGTTGCCACAAATGACAAGATTCTATTCAATTTTTATGGCTAATATTCCATTATGTATATACTATATCCATTCATCTATTGATGAGCACTTAGGGTATTTCCTTAGCTTTTGTAAATAATGCTGCAGTGAACTGAATATGTGTGTGTTAGTCTCTCAGTCATGCCCAACTCTTTGCGACTCCATGGACTGCAGCCCACCAGGCTCCTCTGTCCACGGGTTTTTCCAGGCAAAGGTACTGGAGTGGTTTGCCATTTCCTTTTTCAGAGGATCTTTCCCGACCCAGCATTTGAACCTGGGTCTCCTGCACTGCAGGCGGTTTCTTTACCGACTGAGCTACCAGGGAAGCCCCACATTGAATATAGGGGTGCACATATCTTTTTAATTAGTCTTTTTTTTTTGGTTAAAGAGTTGGATCATATGGTAGTTCTATTTTTATTTTTTTTTTTAATTTTTATTTTTACTTTGGTTTACTTACATTACTGTATTGGTTTTGCCAAACATTGACATGAATTCACCACGAGTGTACATGCGTTCCCAAACACGAATCCCCTCCCATCTCCCACCCCATACTATCCCTCTGGGTCCTCTCCTTGCACCAGTCCAAAGCATCCTGCATCCTGCATCGGACATTGACTGGCGATTCATTTCTTACATGATAGTATACATGTTTCAATGCCATTCTCCCATCTCATCCCACCCTCTCCCTCCCTCCCTCCCCCAGAGTCCCACAGTTCACTCTATAGATCTGAGTTTCTTTTGTTGTCTTGCATACAGGGTCATCATCCCTATCTTTCTATATTCCATATATATGCGTTAGTATATTGTATTGGTGTTT
>SJYQ01007617.1:195498-208516 GCA_006410935.1 Redunca redunca
GTGGGTTTGTCATATATAGCTTTTATTATGTTGAGGTATGTTCCTTCTATTCCTGCTTTCTGGAGAGTTTTTATCATAAATGGATGTTGAATTTTGTCAAAGGCCTTCTCTGCATCTATTGAGATAATCATATGGCTTTTATTTTTCAATTTGTTAATGTGGTGAATCACATTGATTGATTTGCGGATATTGAAGAATCCTTGCATCCCTGGGATAAAGCCCACTTAGTCATGGTAGTTCTATTTTTAATTTTTTGAAGAATCTTTATACTGTTTTCCATAGCGGCTGTACCAAGTTACCTTCCCACCAACAGTGCAGGAGAGTTCTTTTTTCCCCCACATCCTCACCAACTCTTGTTATTTGTTATTTTTGATAATAGCCATTCCCATAGGTGTGAGGTGATATCTCATTGTGGTTTTGATTTTCATTTCCCTGATGATTAGTGATACTGATCATCTTGTTGTGTGCCAGCTGACCATCTGTGTGCAAGTATTTTAATTTGGGAAAATGTTAAGGCATTTACCTTTAGGGTTTGGTATATGGATGACTGTCACCTTCTTCCTTGTACTTTTGTATACTTTTAAATGTCCATAATTTTTAACCAATAATTTAAATAATACTTTAGTGATTTGTTTTTTGAAATTGCCCATAATATATAGCACAAGCAAGGCAGACACACAATCCATGTTGATCAAAAGTTTTGATACATTTTCCTTAAAATTTCCCAGGGGATATTCACTGTTCTCAAAGGCAATAAGATTTTAAGATATTCTTGATACACAGATATTTGCAACTTCTTTCATATTTTATTAATTGCAGTAGAATTAAAACTGATTTCCTTTGTAGTTACAAGGAAAGAAAGAAAACAGTTTATATAGTTTAAGATCCCCCAACACTTTTCATTTTATGACAAACAAAAATATCCAAGTCATCTCGACCCATTCTTCATCCCAGTCCTTCCCATCACAGGACAGCAGTCACTCACCAGACACGTCTTCCCAAATTTCCTAAACCTCTGACCAAAGTGAACCCAGGCTGTTCTGGTTCTCTCATCCTTATCTTCACCTTTCTGGAGCTATTTTTTCTTCTTTCTCTGTCTTGAATAGCACTTCGTCTTCTCTAATGAAAAAAATGTTGAGCTTCCTAAGATTTGTCATCCTTCTTTCTACCAGTTTCCTAGATTAACCCCTAGAAGGAGAGACTTGGTGGTGCAGAGGCAAGGAGAGAACTGTGGACACTCAGAAACAATGGCCTATGGCCTCTCAGAGCTTCTACAGCTCTCAACTCTGGATAGGACATGCTTTCCCAAAAGTAAAAGTGTTAGTCCAACTCTTTGCAACCCCATGGACTGTAGCCCTCCAGGCGCCTCTCTCCATAGGATTCTCCAGGCAAGAATACTGGAGTGGGTAACCATTCCCTTCTCCAGAGGATCTTCCAGACCCAGGGGTCAAACCCAGGTCTCCCGCACTGGGGGCAGATTCTTTATCATCTGAGCCACCAGGGAAGCCCATGCTCTCCAGCAAGGAGACTGCAATTGATTGAAATCATTAAGAAATGATACTGGAGATATATAATCAAGTCCTCAAATGTGTGTGCTATTCATCCAATAAAGAAGGGTGAGCAAATGACTGGGCTGGAATAACTGGGTGTGGTGGCGTGGAGAAGTCAGGGCTTTGGCTGAACTCCCAAAGAAGATAAGACTTATGTAAGTGACAGGGAGAAAGAGGAAATGCCATGAGAAAGATGCCAATAGCAAAGTGCAGAGGTGGCCAGGGCATGTCAGTCTCTGGACCCAGGGGTGGGAAACACATGATTTTTAGGGGGAGCAGAAAGTTGTTGAACTGGGAAAAACAATAAAAAATAGAGAGATCTACAGTCCATAATTCCACATGGAACCATGATATAAGTAATCTGCTGCTAAGTCACTTTAGTCGTGTCAGACTCTGTGCAACCCCATAGACTGCAGCCCACCAGGCTCCCCTGTCCCTGGGATTCTCCAGGCAAGAACACTGGAGTGGGTTGCCATTTCCTTCTCCAGTGCATGAAAGTGAAAGGTGAAAGTGAAGTCGCTCAGTCATGTCCAACCCTTAGCGACCCCATGGACTGCAGCCTACCAGGCTCCTCCATCCATAGGATTTTCCAGGCAAGAGTACTGGAGTGGGGTGCCATTGCCTTCTAAGTAATCTGAAATAGGTACTAATTGATAGGATTTTATCTGCATTCAGTCACAGCCAGTTTTCTCTCTTCTCCCCTACCTTAGAGTTTCTTCCTAACTCGTGGCCACTGAACCAGCTCATTCCCTCTCATCTTTTACCCCACCGAGATAGGGAGATAGATGGAGTTGGGTGAGCAGCATGAGCATGGTTGATCAGAATAAGGAGACACACATGCAGAAGAAAAAAGCCAAGTAGGAAAAGGAAAAGAAAGGAAGAAATTGGTCCTTCTCATTTTCCCATGCCTTGGAGTTTTCAGTTGTTGATAGAAAACTTGAGCATCATCCAACTATATGTTTTTTTTTAATTTAAATTTATTTATTTTAATTGGAGGCTAATTACTTTACAATATTGTATTGGTTTTGCCATACATCAACATGAATCCACCACGGGTGTACATGTGTTCCCAGTCCTGAACCCCCTCCCACCTCCCTCCCTGTACCATCCCTCTGGGTCATCCCAGTGCACCAGCCCCAAGCATCCTGTATCCTGCATCGAACCTGGACTGGCAATTCATTTCTTATATGATATTACACATGTTTCAGTGCCATTCTCCCAAATCATCCCGCCCTCTCCCTTTCCCACAGAGTCCAAAAGGCTGTTCTATACATCTGTGTCTCTTTTGCTGTCTCGCATACCAGGTTATCATTACCATCTTTCTAAATTCCATATATATGCTTTAGTATGCTGTATTGGTGTTTTACTTTCTGGCTTACTTCACTGTATATAATAGGCTCCAGTTTCATCCACCTCATTAGAACTGATTCAAATGTATTCTTTTTAATGGCTGAGTAATACTCCTTTGTGTATATGTACCACAGCTTTCCTATCCATTCATCTGCTGATAGACATCTAGGTTGCTTCCATATCCTGGCTATTATAAACAGTGCTGTGATGAACACACATATATCTTAAAGCCTTGCTGCCCTTCTGGGATCCGAGCTCATCTATCCAACTGCCTACTCTGGTAGCTTCCCTTGAATATCTCATAGGATTAAGCATCAAGCTCACCACTGCCATAATGGAGCCCATCTTCTTTCCCATCACCTGCTCCTGCTCCTGGGTGCCTTTTCTCTCTTCCATGCTTCTAGTTACTCAAGTTGGTCCCCCCTCTCTACCTCTAGTCCCAAATCCAAGTTGCTGCCAGGTTACTCTGGCAGTAATCTTACCTCCAGAGCTTCTCTTGTTTTATTGCACTGTTTTCACTCCCACTACCATTGCCCATTTTGGTCCCTTGTTATGTCTATGACAGTTATCTCTTAACTGTTCTCCCTGTATTCATCCTCATCCTCATCTATACCACCTTTACCACTTCTCTGATGCTATGGCTAGGGTAGGCTTCCTAATGTCAGAAGTACTGTCAAGTCATTTTGTTGTTGTTTAGTCACTAAATTGGGTCCAACTCTTTGCGACCCCATGGACTATAGCCTGCCATGCTCATCTGCCCATGGGATTTTCCAGGCAAGAACACTGGAGTGGGTTACCACTTCCTTCTCCAGGGTATGGTTTAGTTGCTAAGTCATGTCTGACTCTACATGGACTGTAGAGTCCATCCATGGAATTTCCCAGGCAAGAATATTGGAGTGAGTTGCCGTGCCCTCCTCCAGAGGATCTTCCCAACCCAGAGATGGAACCCACATCTCTTAAGTCTACCTGCACTGACAGATGAGTTCTTGACTAGCACCACCTGGGAAGCCCCTCTCCAGGGCACATCTTTTGTTATAAAAAACCATGTGGATCCTCATTGCCTTCCACATGATGTCTAGATTCCTTGATGCACTATATCTGGTCCATTGAATTCTGACTCTATCCACAGTTCTGGTCTCATCCCTCACTTCTTCCCCACAACTAACTTACCACCCCATCAATTTCCTTAGCCTTTACTAGTGGTGATCTTGTAGCTGCATTGTCTGTGTTATCTTGCCCATCTCTCCCTACTGAGATATTTTGTTCCTTTCAGGCTCATTCAAGTATTTCATCCTCTTCTTTGAAAACATGTTGGATTCCCCCCAGCTAGGATATGCCTAGAACACTGAAAACCATAATGTATTTTGGTGAGGGATGAATGATTCAATCAATCAATGAATAAAGAGATTAATAAAACATGGAATTCTTGCTTGTCTTTGAGGGATTCTCTTGCATTCCAAGCCATTTTTTCCTGTCCAGGCTGAGCTTCCCCAGAGCCTGTCTATTCTGATCGATCCACAACACCTACTAAAGTATGAATGATGCACCAGTTAACTATAGGATTTGACTAGTTTTTGTTGTAGGCACTTCCGCTCAGGGCATGTAAAAGAAGCTGCAGTTTGGGCTTTAGCACTGTGCTCTGAGCCTTCAGTTTGACATTCCAGGTATGAAGAAACACTAGCAAGTTCAAAAGCAGACCAAACCTGAATGCAATATTTAGAAGGCTGTTCTAAGACTATACTCCTGGATCAACATGCATAATGCACATGGCAACCCCCTTGACTCTCCACAGTGGTCCAGTGCTGGGAGACAGGCTTCGGCACAGGTGAGCTTTGTGGACCCTTTATCCATTTGTTCCCTCTCAGCTAACCTGACCTGCAGGCTTAGAGGGCTTGAGGAGTAATGACCTTAGGCTGCCTGCGTGAAATGCCCATGCTAGAGATCTATTTCCTCCAACTATGACTATTATGTTATTACTGCCATACCCTGAGACAATCTCTACTTTTGATGACTGAGGACACTACAGCTTCTGGGGAAATTAACAGAATAGAAATATTTGAATTTGGGCACAGAGGATATGAGCAGAATATAGAGGACTCCTCTATAAGGCATGCTGGGAGAACTTAAGTAGCTGCAGGAAGGATTTAGGAAGTAAAGGCTGAAGAGACAGGAGGATGAGGAAAGGGAAGTAAGAAACTGCCACAGAGGCCAATAGTGTCTCATGTTAGTTAAATGGTATTATAGCTTATAAAGCCATCTGAAGTGCATTCTTCCTTTTGATTCTCATAATGCCACTATGGGTTAAGAGAAAGCAGGTACAATTTTCTTTCATTTCATAGATATGGAAATCTAGATTCAGGGAGGTCTGGTAACTTACTTTGGGTCAATCAGCTATTTAGGGGCTAATCCAGGATTTCAAACCAGTCTTCTGACCGCTTAATGGTCTTATTTCCACAACATCCTGCCTCTGAATGTGTTTTGCCACTGGCAAAGTGAGTCTAGCATAAATCTAGACTTGTAAATCTAGCATCTAATCAGCTTTCCATTAATTGGTTACCAGGTCTGGGGACCTAAAGGGGGACTCTTTCAGACCTGGAGACTTTCTTCCTCTGCTTCTCCTTGGTCTCTCAATTGACAAGGTCTCAAACAGGCTTAAGACATGATTAATTTTACTAAACTTTGTTGACTTCTGACACCCAGGTTCAAAAAGCTGTCTCCTGGTATCTATATGCCAGCAAGCACCCCGTGTCAAAATCGAACCCCAATGATGATTAAAATGGCTGCAGTGAGCTCCTGCCTGCTCCTCCTGCAGCCGTATTGAACTGTTGAAAATGATAATCTGGCATGTGGCAGTAACTCAGACTGAACAGGTCCATCACTCACAGAGAGGGTGGCACAGCCTCCAGGTTCCCTGTCTTTTGCCAGAGCCAGCGTTTCTTCTTCAAGCCTTCGCTCATCTTCTGCAAAATTTATTTCTCCAGAATGTCCTTCATACACATCAACACTGCGCACTTTACCCAGAGTCAATCACCAGTTGCCAAGAGAAAGGGAAGGTTCCTTGGGGGAGATTTAAAGAGAAGCTTAAACTCAAGGTCTGCAGTGTGGCGAGAGCAGGAGAAAGGAGGGGTAATGCTGGATTGAGAGAGATGACAGTGGTTGGACCCTGAGATGGGACACCCTGAGATCAAACCTGTCTCCTGTGTCTCCGGCATAGCAGGCAGAGTCTTTACAGCTGAGCCACTAGGGAAGCCCTATCAGATAGATATATCAAAGCAGTGATGTTATTACCAATAAAACCAAGATGGAGACTGTATCTTAATTGGTTCAGACCAGTTGGCTTGATATAACCCTACCCTTAATGTTGATTGGGGCTTCCCTGGTGGCTCAGATGGTAAAGAATCTGTCTGTGATGCAAGAGGTATGGTCCGATCCCTGAGTCAGGAAGATTCCCTGGAGAAGGGAATGGCAACCCACTCCAGTATTCTTGCCTGGAGAAGCCCATGGACAGAAGAGTCTGGTGGGCTACAGTCCATGGGGTCAGAGAGTTGGACACAACTGAGCAACTTACACATACGTGATATCGATTATCCTCCCAGCCTCAGAGAGCTCTGGAAATCAGACCTGCCCCTGTAGACACACTGAGAGGAGGAGCTGAAAATATGTCCTTCCTACGGGCAGGCTGGCTAGAGCCAGAGGGAAACAAGAGGAAAGTAAGGATACACATGGCCTCTACTCTTTCTCTCAAGCTCACTAATCAGAGCAGTCAGAGTACAGGGACAGAGGCCCAGAGTGCTCTCCCAGAGGAAGAGTCTGCACCTGGAACAGACAGTAGGGACGTGTAGGGCATAGGCATCCAGTCCCCCAACACCCAACATTTATGTGTCCTTTACAGATTAAGATATTGCAGCCCATTCTGAACACAGCTAATTATAGCAATCCTCCACACGGTCCAGATGATGATTTTCATACCTGCTTTATCAATGAGAAAAATGGGGTTCTAACTAGCAGTCCATATAGTCAAAGCTATGGTTTTTCCAGTATTCATGTGTGGATGTGAGAGTTGGACCATAAAGAAAGCTGAGTGCTAAAGAATGGATGCTTTTGAACTGTGATGTTGAAGAAGATTCTTGAGAGTCCCTTGGACAACAAGGAGATCAAACCAGTCCATCCTAAAGGAAATCAGTCCTGAATATTCATTGGCAGGACTGATGCTGAAGCTGAAGCTCCAATACTTTGGCCACCTGATGAGAAGAGCTGATCCATCAGAAAAGACCCTGATTCTGGGAAAGATTGAAGGCAGGAGGAGAAGGGGATGACAGAGGATGAGATGGTTGGATGGCATTGCCAACTCAGTGGGCATGATTCTGAGCCAGCTCCAGGAGATGGTGAAGGACAGGAAGCCTGGAGTGCTACAGTCCATGGTTTGCCAAGAGTCGGACATGACTGAGCCACTGAACAACAACAACAAATAGCAGGTAAATTGACCTCGGTGACCAGGTCACACCATGACAGAACTGGAATCCAAAATAGATTTCTGACCAATTTTTGAAAGCAGGTTTCAAAAAATGTAGCAAACAGGTCAGGCCAGACATTCTTACACCCAGAATTGTTAATAACTACAAGAGAAGTGAACAGGCAGACTGACTGGGCCAGTGAAGGTAGCTAAAGGCCAGAGAATATGCTTTCATTAACAGATACTTAAACCTGCTGCTGCTGCTGCTGCCGCTGCTAAGTCGCTTCAATCGTGTCCGATTCTGTGTGACCCCATAGACGGCAGCCCACCAGGCTCCCCCGTCCCTGGGATTCTCTAGGCAAGAACACTGGAGTGGGTTGCCATTTCCTTTTCCAATGCATGAAAGCGAAAAGTGAAAGTGAAGTTGCTCAGTCGTGTCCAACTCTTAGCGACCCCATGGACTGCAGCCCACCAGGCTCCTACATCCATGGGATTTTCCAGGCAAGAGTACTGGAGTGGGGTGCCATCGCCTTCTCCAATACTTAAACATACTGATGCTGAATGCTGTGCTGTACACTGGGAACAGAGCTGCAGACAAGACAGATGTGATTTCTGCCTTGGAGAGCCAGAGTGGAATAGAGAAATGTCTAGAAGTCTAGGGGCTTCCCAGATGGAGCTAGTGGTAAAGAGCCCACCTGCCAAGGCAGGAGACGAAAGAAACTTGGCTTCAGTCCCTGGGTCAGGAAGATCCCCTGGAGGAGGACACAGCAACCCACTCCAGTATTCTTGCCTAGAGAATCCCATGGACAGAGGAGCCTGGGAGGCTATAGGCCATGGGGTTGCAAAGAGTCGGACACAATTGAAGTGACTTAACACACATACATTAAAATTATAGGGGACACTTTAGAGAGGAATGCAAAACCAATACAATATTGTAAAGTAAAAATAAATAAATAAATAAATAAAATAAAATTCACTTAAAAAAAAGGTGTTTTTCTTTCTGGCTTGCTTCACTCTGTATAATCGGCTCCAGTTCCAATATGGAATTTAGAAAGATGGGGATGATGACCCTATGCGAGAAAACAAAAGAGACTCAGATCTATAGAGTGAGCTTTTGGACTCTGGGGGAGAGAGAGAGAGAGAGGGTGGGATGAGATGGGAGAATGGCATTGAAACATGTAAAAAAATTAATTAATTAATTAATTAAAAAAAAAAAAAAAGGAGAAGAAGCATCCTCAGCCTCGGGCTCATAGAGATGCCACTGGGCTCACATCTCAAGAAGTCACTCCAGACTCAGAGTCACCACCAATAGAAACTGGCCTTGTGTCTGGAGTTTAGGAAGTTGGATCTGGCCTTGGGGTTCAGTGCAATTGAATGAAGGAGTTGAACCCTGAGTGCCCATTAAAGTACAGTAGCCAGTCTGACCATAATAAGGAAAAGCTCTTTGCTCTATTATTTCATCATTTCTTTTTGTTCGCATTTTTCCTGTCTGGCTTATTCTATTTTTCTCTGCATCCTTTAGTAAAGTTCCTTCTCAAACCCCTCAAAATTGTATACAATAAACCAAAATAAAGGGGAATTATTCATGCTCAGGTCAGAATTGCTAGAGAAGGACCAGGAAGTGAGATGTAGTGGTGACCAGAGCCAAGCCTTGGAGATCCTGGAAAACCAGTGGAGTGGGCACATGGTGTGATTGTTGTGGCCGTTTGTTCCCTAAGTCATGTCCGACTCTTTGTGACTCCATGGACTGCAACACACCAGGCTTCCCTGTCCTTCACTATCTCCCAGAATTTGCTCAAACTCATGTGCATCAAGTCGGTGATGCCATCCAACCATCTCATCCTCTGTCATCCCCTTCTCCTCCGGCCCTCAACCCAGTATCAGTCTTTTCCAATGAGTCAGCTGTTCACATCAGGTGGCCAAAGTATTGGAGCTTCAGGTTCAACATCTGTCCTTCAAATGAATATTCAGGACTGATTTCCTTTAGGATGGACTGGTTTGATCTCCTTGCTGTCCAGGGGACTCTCAAGAGTCTTCTCCAGTACCACACTTTGAAAGGATCAATTCTTTGATCCTCAGCCTTCTTTATGGTCCAACTCTCACATCCATACATGACTACTGGAAAAACCATAGCTTTGACTATATGGACCTTTGTCAACAAAGGTGGATCTGCATAGCTCTTTAACTATGCATGTTTCCCTGTGTCTATCTTGTGAATAATGGACTGTTCAGATAGAGCAAGGCAGGGTTCAGCCCTTGCTCAATGCAGAGGAGTATCTGGAATAGGTATTTGATGTCTCTTCAAAGAGTAAATTTATCATTTTTTGCAAGTCTTCAATGTGTCAAATCTACTTAGATTTACAGTGAGCATCCATGGCTCCGGTTATCCTTGCATCTCACCTTAAAAGCTTTCTGGTTGGCTTTTTGCCCCCACAAGATGTTTAAATTATGGACAATAAATGCATCCACTCTATGGTTCAGATCAATGAATTTTTTTTAGCATCAGGCTATTGTTACATGCTTAATGAAAATTATATAAATATCATATGGAGTGAATCAACAAATATGGATTTACCTGAATGGCATATCTCTCCAGATATCCATTATAAAGCCCCCATCTTTGTCATCAATTAATCAAAACCTATCTATTATTTTACTTTGAATTTCTTCAACATACCATAAACCACCCATATTTTTTCTTCCAAACTTTTCTTTTTAGATATAATTGACATGCAGCACTGTGTAAGTTTAATGGATATAGCAGAATGATTTGACTTACACACATCTTGAAGTGATTATCACAATACATTTAGTGAATATCCATCATCTCATATAGATATACAATTAAAGAAATGGAACAAAAATATCCTTGTGATGGGGAACTCAGGATTTACTCTAACTTGCATATATAATATACAGCAGTGTTAATTATATTTACTATGTTGTATATGATATCTTTAGTATTTCTTTATCTTAGAAGGGTGAATTGGATTAAGACAGTTGAAAGGTAAACTGTACATATTTAAGGGAACCAGTTGGTAAGTTTTGACATCTGGTATACCCATGAAATCATCGCCATAATCAAGATAATGAATATAAAGTTCCATCACCCAAATTTTCCTCCTGCCACTTTGCCTCCTTCCTGCTCTCCTCACTCCACCCTACTCTTCCCAAGAAATTCATGATCTGTCATTATATACTAGATTGTGATTGTGTAGTCTATGAACTTGCATAGATGGGACTGGACAGAATGTATTCTTTTTTGGTCTGTTTTTTAAAGTTTCATTCAACATAATTATTTTCAGATTCATTTGTGCTGATAAATGTCAACATAGATGAAAAAATGTCAACATAGATGGAAAAACATCAAGAAATTATTCCTTTTTATATCCTGGTATATCCCACTGTATGGATATGCCACAGTTGAATTATACCTTCACCTGTTGATGGACATTTATACAGTTGCTAGTTTTGGGGTATTACAAATAGAGCTGCTAGGAACACTGAAGTACAACCTCTGTATGGACTTAAGCTTTCATTTCTCATAGATTAAATACCTAGGAATAAAATGACTAGATCATATGACATGTGCATTTTTATTTTTTTAATTTTTAAATTGTTTTTCTGTTTTTATAATTTTTTAATGTATTTTATTTTGTTTTTGGCTGCACTGGGTCTTTGATGTGGCATGCAGGCTTTTCGTGGCAGTACACTGGCTGTCTTTAGTTGTGGTACAGCCTTGTCTTGCTGTGGCACATCGGCTCTAGAGTACATGGGCTCAGCGCTGATGGTGTTCAGGCTTAGTTGCTTCACAGCATGTGGGATCTTAGTTCCCCGATCAGGGATTGAACCCATGGCCCTTGTATTGGAAGGTGGATTATCAACCACTGGCCCACAAGGGAAATCTCTGTTTTTCATTTAAAAAACATTCAAGTGTTTTTCCAAGTGGTTGTAATACTTTCAATCCCAACAAAAGTTATGAGAGTTCCAGCTTTGCCATAACCCCCTCCAATTCATAATAATGTCAATCTTTTTAATTTTAGCCATTTTGGTAGATATGCAGTGGCTTCCTATTGCTTTAATTTGCTAAAAGCTAATATTGCTCAACAACTTTTTAGTTGCCTTTTTATGTTGCCATCTGTATATCTCTTTGGTAAGGTGTCTGTTCCAATCCCTTGCCCAGTTTTTAAAATTTGGCTATTTGTTTTCTTACTATTGAGTTTGGAGAATTACTTAATATAATCTGAATACAAATCCTTTGTGAGATACATACTTTGCAAATATTTTCTCCCAGGGTATGGTTTGTCTTTTCATTACTTGAATAGAGACTTGAAAAGAACAGAAGCAAGTCCAATTGATCATTTATTTTGTTTGTTTGTTTTTTAATGGAACAAGTTTTTGGTGTCATACCTAAGAAATCTTTGCTCAACCCTAAGTCACAAGGATTTTTCCTAGAAGTTTATTAGAGCTTTACACTTAGGTCTATGATCCAATTTGAATTTCTTTATTAATATGATGAGTATAGATCAAAGTTTATTTTCCTGCATAAGATAGGATATTCAACAGTTTCAGATATTTTTAAATTCTTTTTACACAGAATGTCCTCTGCAATTTTGTAAAAAATTAGTAGTCCATATTTGTGTGGGTTTATTTCCGAACTCTCAATTCTATGCAGTTGAATTCTTTGTCTAACTTTATGCCAAAATCATACTGTGTTGATTATTGCAGCTTTATAGTAAGTTTTTAAGTTAGGCAGTGTTAGTTCATCACCTTTTTAAAAGTTATTTTGTGGAGTCTAGATCCTCTGCATGTCCATGTGAATCTTTGAATTGCCTTTTCAATTTCTACTTAAAATCTTATTAAGATTTTTATTAGGATTGCATTGAATCTATAGATCCATTTGGGAAGATTTGTCATCTTAACAACAATAATCTGTCAATTTACNCATTTATTTAGGACTTATATAGTTTTTCAGCAATGTTTGTTTTTTGTTTTGTTTTGTTTTGTTTTTTTAGTTTTCAGTGAATAAGGAGTCTTTTGTCAAGTATTTTCTATCTTTAAAGATATAAGTGCTATTTTTAAAATTTCAGTTTTTGATTCTTACTTGGTAATATATAGAAATGAAATTGACTTTTATACATAGATCTCATCTTGCAATTTGTCAAACTCACTAGTCCTGGTAGAAATAATATGGAGAAGGAAATGGCAAGGCACTCTAGTATTCTTGCCTGAAGAATCCCATGGACAGAGGAGCCTGGCAGACTACAGTCCATGGGGTTGCAAAGAGTCAGGCACGACTTAGCAACTAAACCACTACAAAACCAAACTATATATTACATATTTTATTTATATAATATCTCATAAAATTTTCCACAAAGATATTCATGTTGATATAGACACTTACATTGTTTGTATATAAAGACATTTCACTTATTTTTTTCTTTATCATATTTTATTGCACTGGCTATCATCTCCAGCACAATATTGAATAGAAGTAGTTGGGTGGACATTCCTTTTTTTTTATTTTTTTATTTTTTTGACATTCCTGATCTTAGGGAAAATCATTAGGTATAATGTTAGCTGTAGGATTTTGTGGATTACTGTTATCAGGTTAAAAAAGTTTTCTGTTATTCTTAACTTGCTAAAAGATTTTCTCAGCAATGTA
>SJYQ01007617.1:208674-249294 GCA_006410935.1 Redunca redunca
AGCAGAAACAATGTAAGCAAGAAGATAGTAGGAAAACATCTTTTAATTACTGAAAGATTAACACTCCCAACCTCCCATTCTATACCAAGTAAAAATATCTTTTAAAATGAAGGCAAAATGAAGACATGCAAAATCTGAAAGAATTAGGCACCAGCAAACTCGCATTACAAGCAATGCAAAAAGAAAGTGAAACTAAATAGAAATACATATCAATATCCACGAGTGAACGGTATAGAAAATGGTAACCATGTGAGTAAGCATATGTATATATATTTTTTCTTTTTGATTTAAATCACTTTAAAAATAATTCATTGTTTAAAGAAAAATGTAGTGTTGTTTCTGTCGTATGTATAGAAGGAAATTATCTGACAACAACTGAACAAAGAACAAGTGGACACATGCCATTGCAAGGTTCTTGTACTATACATGAAGTGGCATAATATTCTTTGAAGGTAGACTGATAAGTTAAAATGTGTCCTATAATCTTGAAAACAATTATCAAAATAATACAACAAAGAATTATAGGTAACAAGTAAATAAAAAGGATAAAATAATATAATAAAAATTCATCAGTACAACTACAATAAGGTATCATCTCACACCAGTCAGAATGGCCATCACTGAAAACTCTTCAAATAATGAATGTTAGAGAGGATGTGAAGAAAAAGGGAATTCTTTTACAGTGCTGGTGGGAATGTAAATTAGTGCAGCCACTATGGAGAACAGCATAGAGGTTCCTTACAAAATTAACAATAGAGTTAAAAAGACAACCTAGTAATTCCACTCCTGAACATACATCTGATAAAGATGAAAATTATAATTGGAAAAACTACATGCACCCCAGTGTTCACAGAAACACTATTTACAGTAGCCCAGATACGGAAACAACGTTAATGTCCATCAACAGAAGGATAAAGAAGAAATGGTATATATATGTGATGGAATACTACTAAGCCATTACAAAGAATGAAATAATGCCATCTGCAGTAAAATAGATGGACCCAGAGATTATCATACTAAGCGAAGTAAGCTAGAGATAAATATCATATGATATCACTTATATGTGGAATCTAAAAAAAATGATGCAAATGAACTTTTTAACAAAGCAGAAATGGATGCAGTGACAGAAAACAAACTTATGGTTACCAAAAGAGAAGGGGGGGATACAATTTTTTAAAAATTAGTCAATACAAAAGAAATTATAAAAAGAACAGAGAGGGTAAGTAGAAAAAAATAGAGTGACAGATTTAATCCGACCATATCAATAAACACATGAATTGCCTTTTCATTCCGGTTAGGACTATGACTCCTCATTTCACCCTGTGGCGTCTAACGTGGGTTACACACACTGGCTTGTGGAATAATTTCTGTCTCAGTTGGACCTCAACACATAAAAAAAGCCTGTCACCCCATTTTACTGAAGAGATTGAAGTGTGAAGTTCAGTTACTCATCCAAGCTCACACAGAAAGCTATGGCTATTTCTGACTTTAACTCCATTTCCAGATTCCAAGTCTGAGCTGTTTCTATATACCAAGAACTCCCTGTGGAAATCAGCAGAAAGACTGGGGATATGGGTCAGAGGAGAAGGGAGCACTCGGACTCCAGATGTGGCAGAATCAATGTGAGAAGCAGTTTCTTTGATCATCCTTCCTTTGGCCCACCTGCTGCCTGGAGCAGGCCAGGCTTCATCCACATTCATTCCTCCGGCCTTCTCTCAATGGGCTCAAGGTGCTATATCTGACTCATTCAGGCTCAGTATACAAGAGTACCTGATGAGCTGAAATCCCCCCAGATCACCCACCCAGCTATGCTTCCCGGTCCATGACTGTGTGCACCTGGAGGATGGGGGCGGGAGGAGCACCTTTCCAACTTGCCCAGAAATTTCCTCTGGGTTAGCGATGACTCTCTCTCTATTCCTTTGGCCCACCACTCAATTGGGAATCCCTTAAAAGTAGAAGCTGCTTAATTGTCCTTTGCACACTCACAGTGGATTCTCACTCAGGGTCCAGTCCTGGCTCGTGACCCTTGCTGAGTGGCTTGAGCCTTATCCCACTGCTACTGGGTGTGCTGGTGCTTCTGTGTGCATGGCCTGCTGTCACCCAGGACGATGACCCCTCTGCCTCTAGCAATGAGGTTATTTTAATCATTCACTGACTTTTCCTTTCTTTTCGCCCCCTCCCACCCTCTCTTTCTCCTTCCCCCCTCCCTGGGTGGGGGTGGGGGGTGGGGAAGGATAGGGGTACCTCTTGTTTGATTACCTCCCATCTTGAATGGTAATCACCATCCCACTAGATGTGGCTTCTCGTATCCTTGACTTTATCTTAATAAATAATCCAACACATTTAGCGGAAATCATTGCATCTTTGTTTAGGGATTAAGCCTGGAGATATATTTAAACTGCACTGAGCGCTGGTAATCCTGAAAGGGCTGAAGCAATCCTGATAGCACGGTGGGGCCGCAGCAGTTAGTGCGGTCGCTCAGCTGCAGATGTTATTAAAGCAGCTGCTATTAAAGATAAGAAAAGATCAGTATGCACGTGCACACATGTGCACAGACTCACTCCAGCGTGCCTGGGTGCATGTGAAAACACATGTCCACATACTCCAAGTGCACGACCTCGTGTCATTATGCTTGCAAGCCTGTGCAAACTCATTCGAGCTCATACACACACACAGGCATATGTGAAACATGTCTGTTCATGCATATAGAAGCATATATGCCCACTCACGTAATTTTGCAAGTAAATGTGGGCTTCCCAGGTGACATTTATGGTTAAAAAACAAACAAAAAAAACCGCCTGCCAGTGCAGGAGGCATAAGAGACCTGGGTTTGATCCCTGGATCGGGAAGGTCCCCGGGAGGAAGGCATGGTAACCCGCTCCAGTATTCTTGCCTGGAGAATCCCTTGGATAGAGGAGCCTAGTGCCCCATAGTCCATAGGGTCACAGAGTCAGACACGACTGAAGCGACTTAGCACGAACGCTTGAACACACATCTATGTTTACATGCAAACGTGACCACTTCCCTATACTTCTGGGGCTACAAATACGCAAACAAACAGCTGCTCTGAAACCATCTGGTACAAGGTACAATGCTGAGGACGTGAGTCTCTGGGCTCTAAATATACAGTTTGCAAACAGCTCTGGGTCTGCATCGATATTTCTTCTTGCATCTGTGCCGAGCAGTCTCTATCTCCCTGGAATTGTAGCAGAGCCTTCCTTGGCTGCCTTATGATTCCAGGAATTACTTGGAAACTCTACTGGAGTCAAATCAATTCAGTTTTCTTTGGCCCCAGGAGTTAGGACACTGAGCGATACCTGCATTAACGCATCTCTGCTACCTGCCCACAGTCTGCCACGAAGCTATGTCCCCAACCACTGGTGGCCTTGATGTTTCTTTCATTTATTCATTCATTGTCTCAGCAGACATTTCTTGGGTTTCTGCTGGGTGTTTTGTGCAATGATTTGTATAAGATAGAAGTATATATGAGGCATATTTCTGTCTTTCAGGATCTTGTGGGAGGGGATACGAGGCCTACATACAAAGAATTCATTATGTCACAACAAAAAGCAGTCACATAATGGTACAGTAACGCTGAGATCCCAGATGAATAGGTGCCAGGGGCCCACAGGACTGTGCTTGGATGTTCACTAGAGGGAGTTACAGGACACAGCATATAATTGTACTCATGGCTAATGTTTATTACAATGATGGTGGCGCCACTGGTAAAGAACCCACCTGCCAATGCAGGAGAAACAAAAGATGCAGGTTCAAACCCTGGGTCTGGAAGATCCCCTGGAGGAGGGCACAGCAACCCACTCAAGTATTCTTCTCTGGATAATCCCATGGACAGAGGAACCTGGTGGGCTACAGCCCATGGGGTCACAAAGAGTCAGACACAACTGAAGCAAGTTAGCACACATACACAGTAATGACACACAGCTGGGTCATAATGCAAAAGGGCTCACTGGGCTTCTGGGGGAACCCATGCGCAGGCTTCCTCTTGCTCTCTCCTTCCCAAGACCGAACACACAGCACACACTTTTCCCTCAGCAATAAAATTGCAACAACACATGTGTGACCTTTCTGCCCGGAGAAACCCATCAGAAACACAGTGCCTGAGATTATTATGAGGGCTGGTCACACAGGCACATGTCTATGCATGTGCCTAGACCAAAACGCCAGTCTTCTGGAAGGAAAACACATACTCAGCACAAACAGTCTAGACACAGCAAGCCACTCTTACATTTGGGGAAGATCCTATGACTGTAGAGACCTGCTTACTAGCCAAGGGCCAACCTTGAAAGTAGGCTTTTCTAAGGATAGGAGCATCACATCAACTCTGTCAACTTATCTGTACAGAGCAGTAAGAAAACGTGAGCAGTTCCAGGGAGAGAAACATGAACGTGAGCTGGGCATCTCAATGGAGCAGAAGGTGGTTGCACTGGGTCTTGAAGGTTGATTGGGATTTGAGCAGGCAGAGAGGACTGAGACGGAAACTTCAACAGCTCAGTCCCAAGAGACAACAGTAAGGTGGCTAGGAGGTTGGGGAATGGAGGGAAGAAACTTCTTGACTAAGTCGACAAACTGGGGTGACTGCTAGGAGCTGTAAACTCTGCTAGACAGTGGGGATTTAGATCTGTCATGAAAGAGCTATAACCTAAGAAGAGAAATAGACAAACAGCCCAGCAGTATCAGTAGCGGGATGAGAGGAAAACTCAGTCTTGTCTGAGAAGTCCTGCATCCAGAGCTAGCTGGGACCTGAAGGACAAGTAAGGAGTGAGCCGGCTCAAGGAGGATGAGAAGGACAATGATGTCCCAGGGTTGCACATGCAGAGGAGAAAAGGAGAAGAGGAACATGGTGAGTCCAACAATCTCCACCAAAGTACTGTCCTTGCAGGCTAGGGCACTGTGGTATGCTTCTGCTTATTTGTTTTATTGCCAAAATGAGATCTCAATTAGAGCCAGGTTCACATTTAATCATACAGTCCTTCTACTGTTTAATGCCCATTGAAATATGTAGCCTTTTTGTAGGGAGGACAACAGAGTTCATCACAGGGAGGAGACTTCCTTATGTTTAGCTCTGATACTTCCTTCCATTAACTCACATCTAATATGTCAGTGAATCCTCTTGTCTCCACTTCCAAGTGCATCCCCAAGCAGACCGTCTCTCACTATCTGCACAGCTATTGCTGGAGCCCAAGTTGCCAGCATCTCTCTCCCACTTTCCCTGCAGCAGCCAGAACATTCCTCTAAAATGTAAATCAGATTGTAGTTCTCTCCTGCCTAAAACCTCACACACATTTATCATTGCGTTTGGTATAAAATCCACCACGGCCTAATGTCACAGTGGTCCGAACCCTTGCCTACTTCTCCACCCTCCAGGCATCACTCCCCATGCTATTTGCTAGGCTACACTCACCTGGGTCTTCTTTCTTGTTCCTAGGACATATCAGGCTCGTTCTTGCCTCAGGACATTTGCACATGCTGTTCCTTCTGCCTGGAACTCTCTTTTCCCTGCTCACTAGGTTCTTGGCCCTATCTGACACAGGTCCCTGGTGAGAAGCACCTCTTTAGATAGAACTCACCAAGATTCTCTATGTTCCCCTGTCAACACCACCCCCATTTCAATGACTTACTATGTGGTTATTGCATCCTTCTCTTTATATAACTACTTACTGCAACTTGGATTTTTTTCTTATTTGGATTTTATCATCTGTCTCCCTTCAATTTCATTATAAATTCCCAGATGGCAGGAACCCTGCCTAGCTCACTTAGCCAGCAGTTTAAAATATGCCTGGTGCTGTGCTCAACAAATATTTGTGGAATGAATGGTGACTCAGCTAGTAAGTGATTGGGCTGGGGCATTTATGGGGTCCTAAGCCCTGTCTTCCACCTTTGCTCGGGCACAGAACATGCAGAGCACTCCCACAGGGGGATGCCTGGGAAGTACATCACAGAGAGGAAACCTAGGCAGCCAGTGGACAGCAGGATGGTGGGCCCTGAGACCTGTGGCACACCTGGGGGACAGAAAATGTGTCCAGTATAGTCCACCTACAGGCAGTGTGCAGGAGCCCAAGGGGGCAAGCTCAGCAAAGAGCCTTACAATGAAGAAGACAGGATCGTTGTGGAGTCCAGACAGGTGGTCAGAAGGCATATCCTGGTTAATATCTTATTGACAGGGAAGGAAGGCGGCAAGGAGGAAGACTGAGGTTGACAGGCCATGTCAGGGGTGGTAGCTGTGCACGCACGAGAGGCTAGCGTGGACTTAGGGTCAGCACTCCCCTCCCTGGGAGGACTGATGAGAGAGTCAGGGTTGACCCTGAAGAAACAGGGGCGCTCAGCAGAGCAGCAGTGCAGAAACCTCCATCTGTATGGGGTGCAGTTGGTATAATCACGTGGATGGGGCAGTTGGGGTGTTTGAGCTGGGACATGATGGTGGGGGGTGGGAGGAGGGTAAAGAGCAAAGAGGGCTTAGCATGAAGCCCCTGTTGGGCTCAGAGGGAAAAGTATGAGCCTGTATGGAGTAGTCATGAGGTCACAGCTGTGGACGCTAAGAGGCAGCACTGGGGTGCGGGGAGCTGGGAGACAGCCAGGCACAGACTCTGCTCCTTCACATTTTTGCCAAGGCCAGCCCTGAATAGACTTCACTGGAACTAGCAAGAACAGAGGGTGGGATAGGGCTTTGGAAGATCTCTTTAGCAAGAGAGAGCCATGCCAATGGCTCTTCCCACTGACATCGAGCCAAGCTGGCCCCACTGAGGCCAGGGAACTCTGGCCATCTGAACTCTGAACTCTGCTCCTGAACTCTTCTCACCTGAACTCTGCTCCATCTCTTGGGCTTCCCTGGTGGCTCAGACAGTGAAGAATCCACTGCAATGTGGGAGACCTGGGTTCAATCCTTGGGTTGGGAAGATCCCTGGAGAATGGAATGGCTATCCACTCCAGTATTCATGCCTAGAGAATCCCATGGACAGAGGAGCCTGGAGGGTTACAGTCCTTGAGATTGCAAAGAGTTGGACACGACTAAGCAACTAACACTTTCACTTTCTGCTCCATCTCTGCTAAGAGTCTGGGAAAACCATAAGGTTTTTCTACATTTTATGGCAAACCTTTGGTATTCTCCACTTCCAGAGGGTTAAATGAGAGGAAGAGGGGGTTGCTCCAGGGCCTACAGGAGTGCACCCCTTCCCCAGGTGCAATGATTTACATGGAAGGGCCCTGTCCTGCCCGATGGAGTCTCTGGGGCCCGGCTGGGAACAGCCCCGCTCTGTTTGCATGGATGCGACTCCCCAGCAGATGGTGAATCAGACCTCGATGTCTCTGTGTGTGCTTTGTACGTTTTACTTGTTGGTAATGAATTTGCAAATCCTTTAAGTACGGGAAACAGAGCCTTCCCACGAGCTGAACAGATGGGAGAGAAGGCTTTCTAAAGGCTTTTCAAAGTGGCCTCTTTTCCCCCACTCCTGGTGTAACGTCTCTTGCTATGTCTACATATGCTTTAATAGTTGGGGGTGAGGGGGGAACCTGCACTGTCCTTCTTTCTCTGGATCCCCAGAAAACACTTGGAAGGGCTGCCTCCCACAGCCAGGAACCCATGAGCAGGACAGCACCACCAGGCCCTGGTGGGGAACCTTCACCATCCAACATCTGGGAGTGTGTGTGGCATAGTCCATGGAAGGAAGGAGGGAAGGAGAACTTCTTGCAAAGCTGACACCAATTTTCCGGTGGGGTGAGGACCCCAGGGCTCCTTCTAAGTGGAACTGGTAGAATGGTTTATAATTGCAAAGCTGCAGTAGACTGCAAGAACAACCTGGAGGTTTCACCCTTCCCTTTGCCATCTCTCTCTGCAGTGGGCTCCCACCTCAGATGGCATCTCTTTTGCCACGACTTGACTCAGTACTTGACCACATGACTTGCTTTGGCCAATGAGATGTTAGCAGACCAGAGGCAAGCAAAGGCTTGAAACGCACTTGCCCAGCGAAGCTGGTTCTCTTGCTTCATGAGAAGGACATACCTGGGCAAGTTTGATGTTTCTAGGAGGTAAAAGAGACACATGGAGTGGAGCCAGTTTCCTGCTAACTAGACAGGGACACGGGCCAAGACAGGCAAATCATGACATGCAAGACTTGACTCTTGACATGCCCATGGTCAAGAGTCTAGAGAAGCAGTTACCAACTTTTTGGCACCAAGGACCAGTTTCATGGAAGACAATTTTTCCTTGGATGGGGTTGTGGTGACGGGGTTGCAGGATGGGTTATGATTTTGAGATAATTCAAGTGCATTACACTTTACACTTTATTTCTATTTTGTGGCAATCTCAGGATATTCCACCTTCACTTTAAGGTTCAGGTCCATGCTCCTAAGAAAATCTAATGCCTCTGCTGCTCTGACAAGAGGTAATGAGAACAATGTGGGGCAGCTTTAAATATAAATGAAGCTTCACTTGCTCATTGCTCACCCTCTGCTGCGTGGTTTGGTTTCTAATAGGCCATGGACTGGTACTAGTCCGTGGCCTGGGGGTTTTGGACCCCCTGGTCTAGAGGACAGTCTTCCTTCTACCCTCAGCCCAGCACAGAGCACCCCACCAGGAAGAAACAGTAATTACAGAGATGGCTAGAGTTTACCAAATGTATATGAAACGTAAAAGGGTAATAGTTATGCTAACCTTACAGAGTTGCTTTGAAGAAGAAGTGAAAAATAAGAACCCTAAAGTATTTAGCACAGTCCTTGGCGGGCAGCAAACACTGAGTAAATGTCAAGTAGCATTATCTATGTGCATTGACTCTGATCGTTAAAACCACCTCTAAATTAAATATTATTATCTTATGTTACAGATAGGGATGTTGAAGCACAGAATAGTTTAGTGAATTAACCAAAATTATACAACTGGATAAATGAAAGACCTGGGACCAAAATTCACATTTGCTCAGAGATGGAAACAAGAGAACAATACAAAACCAGATGCAAGATAAGTACATGTCCAGAATTAGAACACACAGAAAATGCTGGAAATACCGTAAGGGAGAAAACTCAGATTCATCTGGAGCAGAGTTTCTCAAACTTGGCACCATTGACATTTGAGGCTGGATAACTCCCAGGTGGCTTGGTAGTAAAGAATCCGCCTCCCAATGCAGGAGGCCCGGGTTCAACCCCTGAGTTGGGAAATACCCTGGAAAAGGAAATGACTACCCACTCCAATATTCTTGCCTGGAGAATCACATGGAAAGAGGAGCCTGGTGGGCTACAGTCCATGGGGTCACAAAGTCAGACACAACTAAGGGACTAAACAACAACAGCAACAATTCTTTGTTTGGAATAATCTGTCCTGTATGTTGCAGGATGATGTTACAAGCATCTCTGAGCTCTATCCACTAGATGTCAATACAGCCTCCTCCCCAAGTGGTTACAACATTGCCAAATATCCCCTGAAGGGCACAGTCACCCCACACTGAGAATCACTGTTTGAGGATCACAGGCAAGGTTGCAAATAGAACGTAGACTTCAAAATGTCCAGATAAGAATATACATAGCAATCCCCAGGTACGAATTTCAAGGATCAATAAACACATCAAAATTAAACATTAAGAGAGACCATTTCAGAGAAAAAAAAAAAAACAGTCCTTTCTAAGAAAGCATCACTAGCAATTTTAAAGTAATATTCTAAAAAATACGTTTGAAAATTTAAAATAGGAAATTTATAGAATCTGATTGGATGTAAACTATATTGTGTGTGTTTACTTCATAAAGTGGCATCAACTGTACATTTCTATTTACCAGTACAAGAGGAGATGAGGCAGGGAAGACCAACTTATTCTGGCATCTTCCTTTATCTTTGCAACATACTCCCCACATGGCGGTTATTATGGTTATTATTCAGGTTTTAGCAGAGACAGTGATGCTGGCGATATGGTTTGGCACCAGAATGAGAACTGGCATTTGGTTGACAGCTGCCTTGTTTGGATACAGTCTTCAGTCTCATTCATTGCCTCATATTTCTGGCTTCCCTTAACATAGGGGGGAAAAAGATGTGCTGATTTACAAGATCTAAATTCCCTTTGATAACTATATTAGTTTTCTAGGTCTGCCATGACAAAATACTGCAAACTGGATGGTTTCAGACGATAGAAATGTATTCTCTCACAGTTCTGGAAGCTGGAAGCCTGAAATCAAGGAGTCAGCATGTTGCTTTTTTCTGAGTGCCCTGAAGAAAAATCTGCCATAGGCCTCCCTCTTAGCTTTAGTGATTGGCTGGCAGATCCTTGGCATTGTCCCTTGGCTTTAGGTACATTGCTTCAATCTCTGTCTCATCTTCATGTATTTTCACTGTTGTTTCTCTCCTCTTAGAAGGACACGCTGTAATCACATTGGATTAAAAGGCCATCCTGTTCCACTTTAGGACGTCCCCAGTAGCTCAGCTGGTAAAGAATTTGCCTGCAATGTGGGAGATCCTGGTTCAATTCCTGGGTCAAGAAGATCCCCTGGAGAAGGGATAGGCTAACCTGTCCAGTATTCTTGGGATTCCCTAGTGGCTCAGATGGCAAAGAATCCACCTGCTATGTGGGAGACCTGGGTTCAATCCCTGGATTGGGAAGATCCCCTGCAGAAGGGCATGGCAACCCACTCCAGTATTCTTGCCTGAAAAATCTCCATGGGCAGAGGAGCCTGGAGGGTTACAGTCTATGGGGTTGCAAAGAGTCGAACACGACTGAGCAACTAAGCACAGCACAGTACTCCACTATAACTTCATCTTAACAAATTATTTCTGCAATGGCCCTATTTCCAAATAAGTTTATTTTCTGAGGCACTAGAGATTAGGATTTCAATATATCTTTAGGAGGAATACAATTCAATCCATAACAATAACCTGTCATGTGAGACCCACTTTGGGATGACATCTACTCCATCAATGTCTACTCCACGATTCTTGCCTGGAAAATTCCAGGGTCAGATGAGCCTAGCAGGCTACAGTCCATGGGGTCACAAAGAGCTGGACACAACTGAGCACTTAACATACACTATTCCATCCAATCTATCCTCTTTATGTACATTTATCCCTTTGATCCCTGAAAGAATAGGACTAAAAGTGATCAGTCTTCTATAATCCTAGAAACCCATAGTCTACCATCCCTTATAGCCAACTGTAACCACAGGGTAGCTATGGCTGCTACCCTGCCATAGCTTTGAAGTTGTTTTCCTATAGTATCAGGGGTGTTTTCCACCACCCCATTCATCCCTCCTCCCCAAAACCCCTTGCAAACACCCAGGATCTGCATTTGTAGAATCATGACAAGACCAGTAGGTTCCATCTGAGGTCATGAAAGAGGTTTTGTTTGGTTGGATATAAGATTCTAAAAGAAAATGTACCCTTTTTTCTGGTATCACAATGTTCTGTTATTATCATGTCCTTGGCCTTCCAGAAACCTCATGCACGTGTGTGCTGTCACCTCGGTTGTCTCCGACTCTTTGTGACCCAGCAGGCTCCTCTGTCCATGGAATTGTCCAGACAAGAATACTGAAGTGGGTTGCCATTCCCTTCTCCAGGGGATCTTCCCAACCCAGGGATCGAAACTGCACCTCTTGTTTCTCTCGAACTGGCAGGCTGATTCTTTACCACTAGCACCACTTGGGAAGCCCCCCAGAAACCTCACAGCCACTTAAATTAGAAGGTTGCCCCAGTTACCATGCATGTGAAAGTTAGGATAGTATGTAAAACTTCTTAGTGCCCTGAAGTGGGTAAAATGTAAATGGTGGGGATAGTAGGAGAAGGGGAGGAACTGGAGGAGGTCTCAGAAAGGCAGGCTTGGACAGAGGAGAGGATGAGCCCTGCAAAGAAATAGCAGTGCTAGGTAAAAATCAGTGGGGAACATTTCTCAGGGGCTGATATTGGAGAAATGGGCCAAGAGAGTCAATGATAGTTGCCTGTGTAGGGCATGGACTGATGTGGTGGTGATGGAGCCTAGCCAAGTGGGACACAACTTAGCTCCCATCAAAAACCTGAGCAAGTGCTGAGAGGAAAGGAAAGATCATGATGAGTGTGGCTTAGTCCTTAGCTCTAAAATACATTACTGTAGCAAGTCAACATGGCCTTGTCACCAGGCAGATCCCTGCCAGGGAAATACTAGTAATAGGAACCAAGGAATTCATCCAGGAAGGGCCCTCCATGTATTTTGGGGAAATAGCTTCCTGGCAGGGTTGAGCACCACTTGCTTAGCCTCCCTGGCCTCATCTGTAAATGGGGACATATGAAAACTCTAATATTCTTTCCCATACTTAGGAACTTGCATCAGACCCCAGGGATATAAACAGAAGGGGAATAGGGGGACTCCTTTTCTAGTGCTTTCCCCAGTCTCTCTCTTCTGCTCCTCCTCCATAACCTCCCACCTTGCTGAACCAACTGTGGGTTTTTTATTAGAGCTCTGGCTTCATAAATGCCTCCATGGCTGGCAATTGATTTTCTAAAAATGGAATATGCATGCAAGCTCAACCCCACAACAACTGAATTATTCTCTACCTAAAATCAATTGTAAAAGTGTATGTAAAACTACAATAGCGCTAAACATCTCATAATAAGGTGATTGTGCTAAGTGAGCATCTGATTTAAGGAGTGGCTCAGCAGTGCAGGTTTGGCTCATGCCACCTAATCAGGGGTCAGCAGGAGACACACTGGCTCCCAGGCGAGCAGGCAGCCCTGGAGGTATAGCAGCGAGACGGTGGCAGTAGGAGTTTCAGGGGGGAGAAGCTGGGCTCACAAGCACGGGGATACCCCTTATTCAGGCCCACTTTCTTCACTAAACTCTTCCCCATCCCTACCCCCAAAATGGAAATTAAACCTCAGAGGACAGGGAGAGAGCAAGAGGAAGGAAGGATAAATAAAGAGGGGGCAAGCAGGCAGGCTTCCCAGGTGGCTCGATGGTAAAAAACCTGCCTGCCAATGCAAGAGATGTGGATTTGATCCCTTGGTCAGGAAGAGCCCCTGGAGAAGGAAATGGCAACCCACTCAAGTATTCTTGCCTGGGAAATCCCATGAACAGAGGAGACTTGAGGGATACAATCCATGGGATCACCAAATAGTAGGACACAACTGAGTGACTAAACAACAACAAAGCCAGCAGGCAGGAGGCTGGAGGGCTGGAGGGGAAACACAGGCAGGAGCCCCAGCTGGCAAAAACAGGCTCCCCAGGAGGGAGTGGGGAGGAGTCTGAGACCCATGCCGTGCCCACAGGACGTGCCTCAGCTTTCTGCACGGTGAAGCTCCACGTCCTCATCGGCAGAACGCGAGATGGGCACACAGGACAGAGGTGGGTTCGCCATGGGCCTGGTCTAGGAGGGGTCAGAGATTCAGAGAAGGGATCCTTCATCCAATGGGCTGCCTCAGTCACTCCAGGGCCCTTCAAACTCCCAACCCGTTCCTCTACTCTATTATTTTCCAAAATGCCACCATTAGATTAGTCTTTGCAATACAACTTATGTGTCACTTTGGGCTCTCTCCCTCCCTCTCTTCTTGAAAAAGCAGGTATTTCCAAAGAAGTAAAACTCTCCGTACCATAGCACTGCAGGTACTCCTGGGGGAATCAGTGGGGTGGGGCCCTGGAGGAAACCATACACTTCCAGATATGGACTCAGCACCCAGCAGCTGCCAGCCCCTGAGCAAAACAACGGCACAGTGCAACCTTGCAGAACTCCCAGGTTAACAAAGGAGAAAGTTACAGTTCCAGGTGCCAAGCACCGAGAGAGGAGTGATGAGGTGGGGGTAATCATGAGGAGCAGAGTCAGTTTCACTACTTAAAGGAACTGGAGCTCTGCAGTGAGGCTTGAAGGAAAGCTAAGATTTGGTGAAGAGTAGCAGGGAGGAAGAAGAGCATCTCCGAAATCAAGGAGGCTGCTAGACACAGACCTGCTGGAAGCCGAACCTGGAGCTGTGAGTGGTGAGACTGGAATTCAGTATGGTACAGATGAATTATGGTACAGATGAACTTATTTGCAAAACAGAAATAGAGACATAGATGTAGAGAACAAACTTATGGATACCAAGGGGCAAAGGGATGGGATAAATTGGGAGAGTGGGATTGATATATATACACTACTATACATAAATTAGATAGCTAATGAGAACTGACTGTAGGGTACAGGAACTCGACTCAGTGCCCTATGGTGACCCAAATGGAAAGGAAATCCAAAAAAGAGGGGATATACATATATAATTGATTCACTTTGCTATACAGCAGAAACTAACACAACATTGTAAAGCAACTATAGTCTCATACAAATTTTAAAAAGTAAAAGAATATGTTGGGAGAGGTTAAGACAAATCAGGACTCAGTCTGACTTAATAACTGAATTTTCAGGGTTTGAGAAAATATCTTCTGTGGTCTAGGATAGTTCGCAGGTTCCTTTTTCCCTAGAATTCCTTTGAATTTCAAAATAGCCCCTACTTTTCTGTCTCAAACTGAATGGATCAGAGTCTTGATCTTTTGAACAAGTTTTCTCCCAGGGTTCAAATAATTATAGGGATCACCTCTAGGTGATTCACCCAAAGGTGGTTAGTGACTCCCTAGATATTTTGAAGATGTGGGCTTCCCAGATGGCGCTAGTAGTAAAGAACCTGCCTGCCAATGCAGGAGACATGAGAGATGCGGGTTCGATCCCTGGGTTGGGAAGATTACCTGAGGAGGGCATGGCAACAAACTCCAGTAGTCTTTTCAGAAGAATCTCATGGACAGAGAGAGGAGCCTGGGGGTATGGCCGTTAGGGTCTCAGACAGTCGGACCCGACTGAAGCAATTTAGCAGGCACGAGGACAGTGCTGATCTAGCAGGCACTAGACCACCACCTAGTGATGGCGATGGGTCCTCACTCTCCTGCCTGGAACACTGGAGGCTGACATTTCATCTGTGTGAGCTTAACTGGTTACTGTAGTGAACTGTGGAGTTGCACAGATGGCCCCAGCTCTGTGACCCCTGGCTTATTTCAACCACTGTGCCTCAGTTTCTTCATAAAGGACCACTAGGTGGTGAGCTAGTGTGTGCTCCATCAGCATCTTCCTCGTGTGTGCTAAATTGCTTCAGTCATGTCCAACTGTTTGAGACTCTATGGGCCATACCCCCCAGGCTCCTAACACCTGGATTTGAGTGTTACTGTGTTGATTAAGTGAGATATGCATGTAAAACCTTCATCCCAGTGCTTGGCAAAGAATAAACACTCAAAATAACTAAAATGTTAAGATGTATATATATATATACACAACAAAGAGTCGGACACGACTGAGCGACTGAACTGAACTGAACTGATATATATATATATATATATATATAAGACACAGATTCCTTCTAATAAGGGCTTTCCTTCTACATGGTAACACAAATGACTGTAACCCAAAGGAAAATTCACCATGCTGGTAGAGGTGACAAGCACACTCTGCACTGGCCTCCCAGAGAGGTGGCCATTGGGTCACTCACATCTGAAGGATGAGAAAGATTTGACAGACAGGTGGGGGAGTAAGGACTCATGGAACAATCATGACTACGAATGGTGGTAGGCTAAACTGAAGTTTACTACAGTAAACAGTTAAGCTCACACAGATGAAAGGTCAGCCTTTAGTGTTCTAGGCAGGAGATTGAGGGCCCATCCCTATCACTGGGACTATCAGCATCTTCCTCGTGCATGCTAAATTGCTTCAGTTTAGCACTGCCTTAGGCTACATTTCTGGTTTTCCAAGCTGAATTTAGACCCCGAGACCAGCAACCAAATCTTCCACCCTTGTGTGTATCCCTGGTGACCCCCAGACCATGTGCCCTACACATGAGGTGCTCAGAAGAAAATAACCCATAATGATGAGACACAGGGCTTGAAAGGGCAGCAAATTCATAAAAGAACCAGGAAGGGAGCCCCATGCTCCAAAAATGCCCCTGAAAATACTATCTGGCCTCAAAAGCAGGCCAGTTTGCTAAGCAGATGGACCTGGGCTGGAACCCTGGCTTCACTCATTAGAGGTGTGGCCCTTCATCTGTAAATTAGGGATAAAAACAGGAGGATGCCATGCACTAAGCCATGCCAAGTTCTTAGCACAGTCTGGCATGTGGACATGGACAATAAATACTAGCCTAAAACATAAAACAACAAAAAATAAAAGCAAGTAAAGTAAACGTTGATGTTGCTCAGGTCTGCTTTGAGACTGAGGCTAGAAGCTTGAGCTTCAGGCTTTCCCCCATCTGCCTGGTGTCAGCCCAACTTCTAAGCAGAGGACTGCCCCAGCCCCATGGGAGGTTGTTGATAGAATACTTTTCCCAAGCTGACCTGAAGCACAGAGGGAGGTGATTAGCAACCTGCCCAAGGCCAAGGCAAGATTTGCCAAGCCTCCTAGTAGAAAGCCAGCCACAACAAGCCCTTAACTCTTAAAGGTACATGACTACTGAAAAAGAAAATTTCACAAACATTACAAACAACTGTCAAAAGTACCTGGACTAGTAACATTATCCCATTTTATTGATGAGAAGGAAGCTGAGGTCTTTAGGAGGTAAATGACTTTCCCTAATAGCAGATGACCAAATCATCTAGAGGGCTTTCCAGGTGGCTCAGCAGTAAAGAATCCGCCTCAAATACAGGAGATGCGGGAGATTCGAGTTCAATCCCTGGGTCATAGAGATCCCCTGGAAGAAGAAATGGCAATCCACTCCAGTATTCTTGCCTGGAGAATCCCATGGACAGAGGAGCCTGGCACACTATAGTCCATAGGGACACGAAGATTCAGAGCACACATACAAATCGTCTAACCGTTGGTCTCCTTTCACCTCGCCTTTCATTTGGTCCTTGATGTGTCCTAGCAGGAGATGGAGGGAGGGCAGCAGAGGTGCATGGTTGTAGTAGCCATGGATGCTATGCACGGCCACCTGGTAGGGTCTGCCTTGGCCTGGGCAGAGCATACTGGTGAGTGCTGTTGGCACATCACATGCCCAGTGAGTCCTCAGCCAGTGCTCTCCAGACCCACACTGGCCACCTCTGGGGTGGGTACAATTGGCCCAGCAGAAGGAAGAAGTGTTTGAGGGCCTCAGGCAGTCAACTGGGTTGTAATCCAGTCATCTTTATTTTTTTTTTAAAGAAAGTTGTTGCTACATCTTTAGCCCATGGTGATACTAATCATCACTGCTAGACACCAAGGCTGAATCTTTCTCCAGGAGAGGTTTGTCAAAGAACTACATCACTCACCCTCCTTTTCCCCTTCATCTCTCTGTAGGTGGGGGGGACCATATAATTATCATCTAAATGGAAATAATTTTAAGAGTGAAAGGAAGTGCTACCTTGGAGAGGATTCCAGGCTGACAGGCATAAAATTGGGGGCACCATCTTGGCAAGTCAGACGTGTGTGCTCAATCACTTCAGCTGTGTCTGACTCTTTGCAACCCTATGAACTGTAGCCCACCAGGCTCCTCTGTCCATGGGATTCTCCAGGCAAGAATACTGGAGTGGGTTGCCATCCCCTCCTCCAGGGGATCTTCCCAACCCAGGGATTGAGCCCACATCTCCTGTTTTCTCCATTGGCAGGAGGATTCTTTACCACTGAAAAACCGGGGTGTGTATATATATATGTACATATATACATATATACACACCAGGGAAATATATATATATAAATAATGAATAGGCTTCCCTGGTAGCTCAACAAGTAAAGAATCTGCCTGCAATGCTGAATACTCCGGTTTGACTCCTGGGTCAGGGAGTTCCCCTGGAGAAGGGATAGGCTACCCACTCCAGTATTCTTGGGCTTCCGTGGTGGCTCAGATGGTAAAGAATCCACCTGAACTGCGGGAGACCTGGGTTCCATCCCTGGGTTGGGAAGATCCCCTGGAGGAGGACTGGCAGCCCACTCCAGTATTTTTGCCTGGAGAATCCCTGTGGATAGAGGAGCCTGGAGGGCTACAGTCCATGGGGTCGTAAAGAGTTTGGCATGACTGAGCGACTAAGCACAGCTCAGCACAGGAAAGAAAACGTGGATGTTACATGGAGCAATGTGCCTGCTGAATATACAATTTTCTCCAGATAATCAAGGGAACTATCCCCAGAGAATAAGTCATCTACCTAATAATGAATGATAGAATTTTCACCGCAGAGAGTTTCTAAGCTTGGGAGAGGCTGACGTCTGTGCTTTCCACATCTAGACCTTTGGTTTGCAGCTTGACATTGTGAGGATTGACCAAGGTGGTTTCCTTGAGGTGTTCTAACTTTGAGAGGAAGAAAAACATAAAGAGAGTAAAACCAGGGGTCTCTCTCAGTCTGTTGGGCAGAGTTTCTCAGAAAGTGTTACTCACTCCTTCTACCAGTATGAGCAAGGACCTTGGCTGTTGGGTCATTAGTGTCCATGTTTGACGCTTTTCTTTATTGATTTCTTTTGGGCTTCAGCTCTTTTGCCAATCATCTCCTTAGAGCAAGAAGACTGGAAAAGACACCTCTTCACATCCTTTTTCAGATTTCTATTAATGAGATTCTGAGGGTCCTTTCAGAGAGGCCTCTTGTTTATTTAGGCAGAGATGGGTCTCTGTTTTTCAAGCCTCCTACTTCCTCCTAGCCTCCATACATAATAAGGATAACATACACCTGCATTCCTATCTTGGAAATTTTTGCCCACAAGTAAGTTATTAGCATCAGAGGGCAGACAGACTAAAACCACAATCACAGAAAACTAACCAATCTAATAACATGAACCACAGCCTTATCTAACTCAATGAAACTAAGCCATGCTATGTAGGGCCACCCAAGACGGACAGGTCATGGCGGAGATTTCTTACAAAATGTGGTCCACTGGAGAAGGGAATGGCAAACCACTTCAGTATTCTTGCCTTGAGAACCCCATGAGCAGTATGAAAAGGCAAAAATGTAGAACACTGAAAGATGAACTCCCCAGGTCGGTAGGTACCCAATATGCTACTGGAGATCAGTGGAAAGCAAAACAACACCCAGTTGTAGTTGGGACTGGTGATAGAAGCAAGGTCCGATGCTGTAAAGATCAATATTGCATAGGAACCTGGAATGTTAAGTCCATGAATCAAGGGAAATTGGAAGTGGTCAAATAGGAGACGGCAAGAGTGAATGTCAACATTTTAGGAATCAGAGAACTAACATGGACTGGAATAGGTGAATTTAACTCAGATAACCATTATATCTACTACTGCGTGCAGGAATCGCTTAGAAGAATTTGAGTAGCCATCATATTCAACAAAAGAGTCCAAAATGCAGTATTTGGATGCAGTCTCAAAAATGACAGAATGATCTCTGTTCATTTCCAAGGCAAACCATTCAATATCATGGTAATTGAAGTTTATGCCATGACCAGTAATGCTGAAGTTAAATGGTTCTATGANGGAACAACAGACTTGTTCCAGATAGGAAAAGGAGTGCATCAAGGCTGTATATTGTCACCCTGCTTATTTAACTTATATGCAGACTACATCATAAGAAACTCTGGGCTAGATGAAGCACAAGCTGGAATCAAGATTGCTGGGAGAAATATCAATAATCTCAGATATGCAGATGACACCATCCTTATGGCAGAAAGTGAAGAAGAACTAAAGAGCCTCTTAATGAAAGTGAAAGAGGAGAGTGAAAAAGTTGGCTTAAAGCTCAACATTTAGAAAACTAAGATCATAGCATCCAGTCCCATCACTTCATGGTAAATAGATGAGGAAATGGTGAAAACAGTGGCTGACTTTATTTTGGGGGGGCTCCAAAAGCACTGCAGATGGTGACTGCAGTCATGAAATTAAAAGATGCTTACTCTTTGGAAGAAAAGCTATGATCAACCTAGAGAGCATGTTAAAATGCAGACATTACTTTGCCAACAAAGGTCCATCTAGTCAAGGCTACGGTTTTTCCACTGGTCATTTATGGATGTGAGAGTTAGACTATAAAGAAAGCTGAGCGCCAAAGAACTGATGCTTTTGAACTGTGGGGTTGGAGAAGACTCTTGAGAGTCCCTTGGACTGCAAGGAGGTCCAACCAGTCCATCCTAAAAGAGATCAGTCCTGGGTGTTCATTGGAAGGACTGATGTTGAAGCTGAAACTCCAATACTTTGACCACCTGATGTGAAGAACTGACTCCTTTGAAAAGACCCTGATGCTGGGAAAGATTGAAGGCAGGAGGAGAAGAGGATGACCAATAATGAGATGGTTGGATGGCATCACCGACTCAATGCAGATGAGTTTGAGTAAGCTCCAGGAATTGGTGATGGACATGGAGGCCTGGTGTGCTGTGGCCCATGGGGTGAAAAAGAGTCAGACATGACTGAGGGACTGAACTGAACTGAACTATACCCCAAGACATGCAAGTGTACCGCTGCTCAGTATGTTGTTTTCATGATCATTCTGATGCACACACTGCTCTTTAAAGGTCCCCATCACTCGAGCTCTGCTCACTGATTTTGACGAGCATCTTGCCCCGTTGAATGCCTATGGGAACAGCTCTCATAATGAGTGTATGCCTGAGCCAGTAGTTACTTCGGCTGCATCCATCTTCCCAGTGGTTGTTTGTCACTGGTCATTGTGTGCTAGAGAAAGTCATGATTGAGATGCCTTCCTCCACTCCTCCAGTGAAGGGAGAGCTGGGTCAGTGAGTACAGAAGGTCAGAGATCTCTGTGAGCCATGTGAGGAGCCACAGAGAAACCATGATGACACCCCATACATACATACAAAACCTTGGCATAATAACCTAATAGAAACTCTTTAAATCTACTCGGTGATCTCCACAAGTCCACTGGCTTGTAGGAAGGTCATAAATTCTGAGGTCTGTAACAGCTCAGCTCTTGTCTTTTGGGCATAACATATTTAAAAGAGCAGTTTTCATCAGCTGTAAAACAAAAGCCAAGGAGGTGTGTCCAGAGCTTAGAGGAAAAGGAAATATCTGATGGAGAATGTTGAAACAATTAAATCCACGTTGCTCATCTAATTTACAAATTGGAATCACCTGCTCAGGGTGTGCCTCGCTCCCTCCATCTCTCTCCCTGTAGCCTGATTAAGGATTCCAGGCAACTGACTAAAGCTCCAGGACATGCATAAAATAAACTCCCTGATCTGCAAGCCGATTCACACAGCAGCTTCCCTAATAAAGCATGAGGTGAAGCTGCCAGGCACATCTGTTTTTATCAGAGATCTCCGACATATCCTAGGAAAGTAGGACAGACAGAGGCAATACTAACCCTTTATGAACTTATCACATTTCTGCAAATGGGCTCCAAGTTGAAGATGTGGCCCAAACCACTGAGATAGTACTGCAGGTGGAGCTGGGTTCCGATGTAGAATTAATTGTGAAATCATTTAATTCATTTCTTGAGCAAACTTTTACTCTCTACTCTGTGCCTAGCTTGGGGTAGGCACTAGAACAGAGGTCATTTGCCAATTGCTTATAAGAATTGAGTTACCACCTCATGAAACAGAGGAGAGAAAGGATCTCAGTGAGGAGAGAAAGGATAAGGAATCAAAAAAGTTTCCACCATATAGCAATCTCAAAGGATAGAACTGGGGGGACCATTATAAAATCTGAGGGGAAACCCTGGCTTGAGATACATTATACCTTCTCCTGTATAGTTCTAATATATAGCTATATGGTGGGAGTGGTGACAACTCTTATTTTCTAGCCACCAACTAAATCTGGAGAAATCTTATACCCATTGTGTTATTTGCAATGTATGGACTTTCACCTAATGCCTACCCAAGCCCCTTGAGTGCTTTAGAAACATTGTTTGCTTTAGTCACTAAGGCTGAAGGAAAGTAAGGACCCTGAATAGATACAGTACCTAGTCTTGGGGATGATGCCTTTTCAACCTCTCATGCCCTTCTCCAGAGTGCTTCAGTCTGGGAACCACCTCCAGTTTCCTAAAAATCTTCTGATTTTTGATTGTCATCTCTTGCTAAATGAATGGTCTCTTCACAGTCTTCATATGTTTTCATGTCAGAGACACCTAACAATAAGTGGTAAAGCACCTTGTATAATGTCTGGCATGTAATAGGGGCTCAATTGCTATTATTAAGACTATTATAATCATGTATTCATCATGTGTATAGGTAAGAGAGGGTTTCATTTCCCTAGAAACTGTCACCTTCTGTCTTCAGCATGTACTTCTCACTGCACAAAAATTATATTTACACATAGGACTGCCCAAACATTCGAATGTACACAATTATATTCGATTCACTATGCCAAGCCACAGAGGTAGAAAGCCTGGTCCTGTCTGCCTGGGAGCTCACGGGCAAAATGCTACTTGAATTCAGGACAACATTCTGTGTGTTTTCCCTGATGGCATGAGAAGATGAATCTGCCAGGGAAGGAAATGCCTCCCCACTCAGAAAATTCACAGTTAGTCCAGCTGTGTTTTCCAGAAGGTCCCAGTATATTCTAAGAATAAGAGAATTCTCTGCCATTTCACATTTCTCTTCTCTTGGTGGAAGCAGAATGGAAGCTCTTTGATACAGATATACCTAGTCATCTTGGAGTCACTGGGCAACAGTGGGGAGAAAAAAGGAGCCTATGAATAGGATTTCTCATATTCATGCCTGAGAGTGAGTTTGAAGGACTGGATAACTAGGCTAAAGCCATTAAGGACTGGGTAGAATCTTGACTGGGCATAGGGATAAGTAACTCTTAAAAGACAGAGTCAGAGTGATAAGGAGTAATACTTCCTTATTTAACTTCCTGATCATCTACAGAAGGGCAATGAGGTAACCTGAAGGTGAGGGGAATTTTTCTAAAATAGCAAAACAAACCATTGCCCCTTACTCTCAGTCTTCAACTGATGGACTCCCACAAACCTGCCCAAAGTGGTATCACTGATCTATCCAATGTCTTTCATTTTGTAATCACAGACTTTTGGATCCCCAAATACCCCACAGTCTAGCCTTTCTTCTTCTTTTTTTTTATTTGCACAAGTTCAGTTCAGTTCAGTCGCTCAGTCATGTCCTACTCTTTGCAACTCCATGAATTGCAGGACGTCATCACCAACTCCCAGAGCTCACCCAAACTCATGTCCATCGAGTCAGTGATGCCATCCAGCCATCTCATCCTCTGTCGTCCCCTTCTCCTCCTGCCCCCAATCCCTCTCAGCATCAGAGTCTTTTCCAACAAGTCAACTCTTCACATGAGGTGGCCAAAGTACTGGAGTTTCAGTTTTAGCATCAGTCCTTCCAAAGAACACCCAGGACTGATCTCCTTTAGAATGGACTGGTTGGATCTCCTTGCAGTCCAAGGGACTCTCAAGAGTCTTCTCCAACACCACCGTTCAAAAGCATCAATTCTTCGGTGCTCAGCTTTCTTCACAGAAAGAAACTCTCACGTCCATACATGACCACTGGAAAAACCATGTCCCTAATTAATCATTTAAAATATTTCATAAAGTTACTTTTATGAGAAACTCATATGCAGGAGATGAAAATATATATATATATANCCCTGATGCTGGGAAAGATTGAGGGCAGGAGGAGAAGGGGACGATAGAGGATGAGATGGTTGGATGGCATCACCGACTCAATGGACATGGGTTTGGGTGAACTCCAGGAGTTGGTGATGGACAGGGAGACCTGGTGTGCTGTGGTTCATGGGGTCGCAAAGAGTCGGACATGACTGAGCAACTGAACTAAACTGAACTTTGTCAGATACTAGAACATATTACAAAGATATAGTAATTAATAAAATATGATACTGAATCAAGAGTAGGTACATCAATGAAATGGAATGGATTATCCAGAAATACAACCAAGTACTATAGAAAATGTAGTATATAAAAATTTACTGCATAAAATTTAGTGAGTGTGTATCAGTGGGAAATAAATTGTGCTGATAAGATAGCTATCAAGAGAAATTTGAAATTAGAATGTGTACCTTCTACTCTATAGATTAATTGACTCCTTAAATATATAACATGGAAACAGTAATGTACTAGAAGAAAACCCAAAAGTTTTTTTTAATAATTTTGAGAGTCTATTTTTGAGATGCCATTANCATTACCCTTATAATTTATCAAGATAAAGTTTGCTACAGAAATTTACATTTTTTCTCAACAATAAAAGTGTCATAAAAATTAAAGAAAAACTACAAAATATTTTCAATATTTATCCTAACAAATATCTAAAGAATTCTTACAGGGCTGTAATAAAAAGACCAAAAAGTCAATTTAAAAATGAGCAAAGGTCATGAGCAATCAGTTCACATAAAAAAAATACAAATGGCTTCTAGACATTTAAAAAAGATGTCAGCTTCAATGTCAATACGATAGAATGAATCTCAATAACATATCTTGTTTTACATATCATACTGCCAATAAATAGAACATTAAGCAATACTATTTACCAGGACTATAAGAAACCAGCTATTTCCACTCATTGTGAGTCATTGTATAATTTGGTACAAAATTTTGAAGGGCTATTTTATATATCTGTTGAAGTCAAAATGTATATACCATTTGAACCAATGATACATTTACTAAGACCTTTCTGCTGATAAACATGCTCATGTAAAATCAACATGTATGTAGAAGGTATTCATTACAGCATCTTTTGCAATAGGGAAAGAAATCTAAATGTTAATCAGAGGCACACTTGTTAATTAAATAGTAGCATATATTTACAGTGGAGGATATGCAGCTGTTAAAAAGAATAAGGCAGCTTTCTAGATACTAATATGAAAAATAAACTCAAACATGCTGTCCATCAACAAAAAATGAATAAAGATGTGGTATATATATATATATATATATATATATATATATATACACACACAATGGAATATTACTCCGCCATAAAAAGGAATGAAAGTGGGTCATTTTTAGAGACATGGATGGATTTAGAGAGTGTCATACAAAATGAAGTAACTCAGAAAAAGAAAAACAAATACTGTATATTTAAGTATATATGTGGAACCTAGAAAAATGGTATAGATGAACCTCCTTGCAAAGCAGAAATAGAGACTCAGACATAGAGAACAAAATATGGGTGCCAAGGGGAGAAGCAAGGGTAGGAGTAATTGAGAGACTGGGGTTAGCATATATACACTGAAGTGAAGCGAAGTGAAGTGAAGTCGCTTAGTCATGTCTGACTCTTTGCAACCCCATGGACTGTAGCCTGTCAGGCTCCTCTGTCCATGGGATTTTCCAGGCAAGAATACTGGAGTGGGTTGCCATTTCCTTCTCCAGGAGATCTTCCTGAGCCAGGGATTGAACCCGGGTCTCCTGCTTTGTAGGCAGATGCTTTTACTGTCTGAGCCACCAGGGAAGTCAGCACATATACATACTACTATGTATAAAACAGATACTAAAGAGAACCTACTGTAGAGCACAGGGAACTCTACTTAATGCACTGTGGTGACCTGAATGGGAAGGAGGTCCAACAGGGAGAGGATATATGTACATGTATGGCTGATTCATTTTTCAGTCCAGTAGAAACTAATACAACATTGTAAAGCAACACTTCAATAAAAATTAATTTTAAAAAATTAAAAGCCAAGGTACAGAGCAAGATGATTAGTGTGCCATCAGGGCTTCCCTGATAGCTCAGTTGGTAAAGGATCTGCCTGAAACACAGGAAACCCCAGTTCGATTCCTGGGTCAGGAAGATCTGCTGGAGAAGGGATAGGCTACCCACTCCAGTGTTCTTGGGCTTCCCTGGTAGCTCAGATGGTAAAGAATCTGCCTGCAATGCGGGAGACCTGGTTTTGATCCCTGAGTTGAGAAGTTCCCCTCGAGGAAGGCACAGCAACCCACCCGCTCCATCCACTTATTTTAAAAAAATGAAAAAAGGTCAGATGTCTGTAAGTTCTTGTAGATACACAAAATTTCTCTAAGGCATATAAGAAATGTGAAAGAGGTTCCCATTAAAGAGAGGACAAGGGTTGTGGGGAGACAGGGTTCACAGGGGATTCAGTATCTCCCTCCTACCATCTTCTATGTTTTGAACACCCTAGAAATGAATGAAAGTGAAGTCGCTCAGTCATGTCTGACTCTTTGCAGCCTCATAGACTCTAGCCTAACAGGATCTTCCATCCATTGGATTTTCCAGTACTGGAGTGGGTTGCCATTTCCTCCTCCAGAAGATCTTCCCAACCCAGGGACTGAACCCGGGTCTCCCACATTGTAGGCAGACGCTTTACCATCTGAGCCACTAGGGAAGTCTTCGATACAAAAGTATTGAATACAAACAGTTGATGTGCTGAATACATACAATGTACTGCATGCATACAATGTATATATTGAATACAAATTAAGTATCCTTGATTCAGAGTACTAAATGCCCATAGATTCCCTATGCCCAGATGAGCAGTCATCTGTGTAACATTCATCAGTGTCATCTGTGCTAGTAATCAGCCTTGTGGTTCCATGGCTCCTCTTCATGGACCTCACTCTGAACAGAGCTCTCTATTCACTGCTTCTACACCTTGTCTCTTCCTCATCCTGTTCCCTCTCTGGTGTTTTCATCCTTGGCCTTAAAAATCTCCCCTCCTTCCCACACACCTTCAAATTCCACAAGCTTCAGCATCAAATACAGTCACACCATCACCCTGGGGCTCTCCCTCTTAACACTCCAGGATCCATCCCTCTACTGAATCCATAACCCCTTCTTGTCATATTTCCTGCTGCCAACTACACCTGCCTGGCTTCAACATGGTGCGCTGAGAGCACAGACCTGTCCTACTTGTCTCTATAGCTCTACACTGCCTTAGAGGCAGTAGGTGCTCAACCAAAGAGAGGACACTGATGGCTTGCTCCTACTGCCCTCACAGATCACTTCCCTCTGCCAAGAGTTCTGGGGATCTGGTATGATCCAGATGCTACAGGAACCATAAGACTCACTTTAACATACTTGAGCAGTGGGCTGACTGGCAAGTCAACTACCTTCCAGCCTGCCCCCTCTTATGGCTCCAAAGACCCACTCCAGAGCCCATGTCACCTGTCCTCCTTCAGCCAGGCATCCCACGAACCCCAGTCGCTCAGCCTCTGCATCCCATAAGAACTGGAAATCACCCCTTCTGGTGCCTTTACTCTGAATCCCAGATACACCACTTTCAGCCTCTGGGACTTAAGGGAATTCAGAGGAGAGATGGGAGAAAACAGTGCATACCCAGCAGTATAACCAGATCTGACAGGTTAGTTTGAACAACAAAATGCAATTTCTACTGGATCAAGAGTGTGAAGATGGCAGGGTTTGAAGGCTGGGGACCCAGGTCTAACAGTCTGGTTGGGTGTGATGCCTTTTCCTTTCTTAATCACTATCCCCTCTGCAATCCCAAAACAGACTTACAAAAAACTGACAATTAGATGACAGAGAAGATGAGAAAGCATCAGTGAAATAACAGGGGGACAAGGTTGGGCTTCCTGATGGAGAAAGAATCTCACTGGTTCATGCAACCAGTGTCCAGGGACACCAATGGGGTCTGAACACGAGTTCCGTGCCCTCTCCTCTTCTGAGGGCTCCAATATTCATTTGGGAGGTGGCTTCTTTTCGCTTTTCTTCTTGCCCCTCTTTTGATCTCTTTTGGTGCAGTGCTGCTGTTAACAAAAAAAATATATAGCATGTTTGAGACAAAGTGTGTGCAATCCTCCTTCCAGAAAGGAGGCCTTTGAAGAAAAGACGAGTGATCAGAATAAAGACAGGGACCCTGGAGGGAGGGGCTGGCAGGAGGTGAGGTGGAGGGAGGGGCGGTCTGGGCTAGGAGGGCAGCTTTGATCTTGCTGCACAGGCTTTTCCCTTCTGTGGTGCCTTTATTTCATTGTTGGGGCCAGAGGAGTCCTCCGCCAGGGTGTGGAGTGAAGTGGCTGAGGAAAGGAGGTGAGGCTGCAAGCATTTTGTTGTTGTTGTTCAGTAACTAAGTTGTATCCAACTCTTTGTGTCCCCAAGGACAGTAGTCCACCAGGCTTCTCTGTCCATGGACTCTCCCAAGCAAGAATACTGGAGTAGGTTGCCATTTCCTTCTCCAGAGGATCTTCCCAAACCAGGGGTCAAACTCTTACTTCTGTCTCCTGCTTTGGCAGGTGGGTTCTCTACCAGTGAGCCACCAGAGAAACCCCTGCAAGTCTTTAAAATGATTGAAGAGATAACAGATATCCCTCCCACCCATCCCTAAAGAGCATTGTCTAGATCCACTGGTAAGGCACTGGTAGGGAGACTGGCCTCTCTTCCCATCCATGTTCTCCAAACATGTGCACACTCACTCATCCACACCCATATTCACATTCATGCACACACAGTCATATACTCACACACATTCCCACCCATGCACCCACTCTCCACACGCACACACACACACATGCACACGCACACACACACATACACACACGCAGAGTCAGACCTGACAATTTGTGCAAATGTGATCAAGGCAGCTTCTGTGATATTCCTTCTCTGGAGCCTAGGACACATCCTTCCTCCAAAGACCCCCCAGCACTGGACCAGGCTGCTCCTGTTTCCTGCAAGCCCTAAGCCTTGGATTTAGTCAAGTTTCTCCCCACTAGCCTTGCTCTAGAACTTCTCCACTTCCATCCTCACAGCACCTGCCCTCAGCTGCCTAAACTAATCCCCTTAAGCCAAGGCAGTAAAGAGTAATAGCAACGTCTCATGCAGTGCGTGTTGATGAGATCTGAACTTTGGTATGGTCCAGGCTCAAGGCCCAGGTTGCAGCAGTGATGGGGGACTAAGAGGCCTCAGCAGCAGGCTGGTGCAGAGGTTCCTAGGAAAAGTGGATTTGAGTGAATTTCTCCCTTTCAAATCATACCAAGAATCCCATGGAACATGAGCTTGGCCTTTGAGGAGGTGACTCCACTGGACATTCCTTTACAGTGTTCAGACTCCTGGAAGAGGAAACCATCAGTCGTACAAGGGTGAAACTATCCATGCTGGGTCCACCAAAGGGGCATCTCTGGTAGCCTCAGAAGGCAAGAGACTCCAGGCATCAGAAAGGCATTCCCTTCATCCCATGACATTTGTGGCATAAGTGTGTCTTAAGATTATGGTGTTTCAGGGCAAAGTCAGGCACATGGACTAATTGGGATCTTCTCCCAGCTCAATGGTCTTCCCAGGTGGTGCTAGTGGTAAAGAACCTATCTGCTAATGCAGAAGACATAAGAGACTCAAGTTCAGCCCCTGGGTCAGGAAGATCCCCTCCAGGGGATCTACCAACTTCCTTGCTGCTCCTGGAAATTACCAGGCACTCTTGATTCTTCCAAACTGTGGTTCTAGAAGACTCTTGAGAGTCCCTTGGACAGCAAGGAGATCAAACCAGTCAATCCTAAAGAAAGTCAACTCTGAATATTCATTGGAAGGACTGATGCTGAAGCTCCAATACTTTGGCCACCTGACACAAAGAGCTGTCTCATTGGAAAAGACCCTGATGCTGGACAAGATTGAAGGAAGAAGGAGAAGGGGTGACAGGATGAGATGGTTGGATGGCATCATTGACTCAATGGACATGAGTCTGAACAAACTCCAGCAGATGGTGAAAGACAGGGAAGCCTGGTGTGCTGCAGTCCGCAGGGCTGCAAAGAGTTGTACACGACTGGGTGACGGAACAACGACAATCCCAGGCTCAAGGCTTTTGCATTTGTTGTAGCTTCTCCCTGGAAATACTTTTCCCCAGGTAGACATATGGAAAATATAGCCCTGATCTGTGTTACCTTCTCAGGCAGACGCTTCCTAAACCCCAGACCCTGGGGCTCCTCTCTGTCTTCTTGACTTTGTCTCTGTCCATGGCCGTTATTGCCATTTAATGTGTTTAAACTTAATTATTTGTTCATTGTCTGCCTCTCTCTGTTTGAATTAATCTCAATGAGGGTATCAATTTTAGTTTGTGGTGTTTACTAATGTATCCCCAAAGATTAGGATAGTGTCTTGCATATGGTAGTACACATTAAGCCTTTGTTGAATGGAAGAATAGATGAGAGGTATTTACTAAGCATCTGAGAGGTGTCAGGCACTGTGTAAGCACTCAGCATGAATTAACTCCTCTGGTCTTCACGTTGGTTGAAGTAAGTACTTTTGTAATCCCTGTGATATAAGAGGGAGAGTTTGTTGTGATTTGCTGGGAAGAATAAATGAGATGATGTATTCATGTCATTGTATGGCAAAACCCATACAGTATTGTAAAGTAAAATGAAGTTAAAATAAAAATTAAAAAAGAAAGAAAGTGAAGTGAAAATCTCTCAGTCCTGTCTGACTCTGTGAACCCATGGACTGTAGCTTGCCAGGCTCCTCTGTCCATGGAATTCTCCAGGTCAGAATACAGGAGTGGGTAGCCTTTCCCTTCTCCAGGGGATCTTCCCGACCCAGGGATCAAACTGGGATCTCCTGCATTGCAGGCAGATTCTTTACTGTCTGAGCTACCAGGGAAGCCCATGCAAAGGAAAGGCTCATAGTAAATAAAAAGTGATGACAATAGCTATCATTATCAACAGAAACTACATAATCTATGCTCACCTACTGAGCACTTCCCCCGTGGCCAGCCCTATGCTGGGCACGAGAGGGCTGATTGCTGGGCTGGAGGGAGATGGAAAGCCTTCATGGAAAAGGGCCACAGAATCAGCCTCTAATTAAGTGAGAAGCACAGCCCACTTGCCTCAGGTACTCTTCACTGAGCTGGGTGAGAGTCTTGGCTACATTCCCAGAGAGGGGCAAAGCCACTGGCAGAGATGTAATGAGCAGGAAGGGTTCCCTTTCAGGCTGTGGAAACAGGGAGGAGAGTATTTCAGTTGTATGCCTGGCCCACCTCCCTCACCCCAGTCCCACCACCCAACAATCCTTCCTCGTATGACCCCCAGAGGACAAGCACATCCCCTCTCTTGGCCTCTGGTTCTTCATCTATGAAAATGGAGATTGCACTTCAGCATTCTAGCATTTTTCCTCCAGATCTGAAATGCTGTCTTTCTGCTTCCTCTGTTTAGAGGTACCAGAACATGCAAAATATCCCAAGTGGCAGCCTTCCCAGTAAGTGAGATGAGAGAAAGGCTGAAAACATCTGCTGGGCCTGTACTGGCTGGCAGGGGGTGAGTTGGTGCTTCCCGGGAGGTCATCCATATGCAGGTAGGCCAGTCTAGACCTGGAGCCCCCCAGAGCACTGACTCCTGAGACTTCGGTCCTGCTCATTCTCTATGTGTTGAACTTCAAACACCGAAGAGGCACTCAGGCAGCAAGATGAGGGGACTGACCATTAGAGTCTCCCTTGCTTCTTTCCCCCTGCATCTCCTTCAAGACAAGATTATGGGTTGCACCTATTAATTCTTATCTGGAAGCAACAAGCCGACCTTTTTTTCTTTGTGGAGTTGTATAACCTGCCTCCCCACTCCTCTGCTGCAGTGGTGGGGACTGAAAGCCATTCTTTTCCCCAAGCAGAGCCTGGATGGAGGCGTGTGCTCTGAGTGAGCTGGCTGCAGAGTCAGCGTGAGGTTCCTCATGCCTTCTTCCCAAGGGTAGCTGTACGTGGAACACAGGGGAAGGAGGGCATGCCTGATACTTAGGACTCTCCTTGAGGGAGAGGCCTGGGAATCCTCCTCTTTATTTACCCTCCAAGGACAAGCAGAGCCATCAGAATGGAACCATGCCCAGGGAACTCGTGTATTCACTCATCTGCTTTTGGCTAAGGGCCTCCTAGTTCCAGGCACTGTGAGGCCCTGGGTGCGGAGATAAATAGCACGGCCTGGTAGAGAAACAGACAAAGGACAAAAGAGTGAAATGCATGCTGTACGTTTCTCTGATAGTGGAGAGCTTGGCTTAGAGAATCCCAGGGACAGAGGTGGGCTACAGCCATCGGGTCACACAGAGTCAGACACGCCTCAGCTTTAGCATGAGACAGAGAGGGCACAGTTTATGTCATGTCCATGGGCTACTGAGTGACTAAGACTTTTCAGGGGTGTCACTCTCTGCTGAGAGAGACAAGGAAGGCTCACCACTGGAAGTGATGCCTGAATAGACTTTTGAAAGTTAAGAAAATTTATGGGAGGTCAAGAAAAAAAGGAACAAAACATACACAAGTTAGTGGTTAGGAGACTTAACATCACAAGGCAAACAGATGCACAGACATAGAAAACAATTTTATGGTAACTAAGTAGTATGTATCTGTTATTCCCAAAATCTTAATTTATCTCTCCCTCCTCCTGCCTTGGGATTCCCAGGTTGTGCGGCAGTAAAGAGTCCACCTGCCAATGCAGAAGATGCAGGAGATGCAGGTTGGATCCCTGGGATGGGAAGATCCCCTGGAGGAGGAATGACAACCCACTCCAGAATTCTCACCTGGGAAATTCCATGGATAGAGAAGCCAAGCGGGCTATAATCCATGGGGTTGCAAACAGTCAGACATGACTGAGTGACTAAGACTTTCACCTTTTTTCCACCTTACATGGAAAATCCATTCACTCTCACTACTGGGAGGAAACCAGGTCCCAGCGCTGAAAGACAAGTCCTTCCTGGTACCCGACAGCATCCCCACCATGCCCTAGACCTGACCATCAATGCCTGCATCAATCCTGGTACCCAGTTCCTGTTCTGATACACTGCCTTGTCTCTGCAGATTCTTATAACTCCAAGTACCTTGTGCCTCATCTAATCCTGGCTCTGAGGTCCAGGTCTGAGCCCCCATCTGGTGACTAGAGCCCTATATCCTGCAGGCTTCTCAGGAGGCTATCGGAGCCTATTTGCCTGCAGGTTGGTTATCTAGGCTTCGTCCTTCCCAGAAAAGTGTTTCTAAGTTTCCTCCTTTGGTAAAGATGCTCCAGAGAAGTTTGCTTGCTTGGCCAGTAACTAGACACAAACTTGTCAGTGAATGCTAGGCTTAGCAGTGAGGTTGAACTCCCTCACCCTGTTCTTCCCAAGAGAAAAATCTAGAGGGCAGATGTCAGGCTTCTTTCTGCCTGCCGCTATTGTAATTGACCTTTGTCTACTCCAGCACAGGCCCCCAGACCCTGGATATGATAGTATACACCCACCTTCCTCTCATGCAAGTTTTTGCTTCTTTTTATCTGTTGCTAGACAGTTCCCATAGTACTGCCTGAGTACATAGCAGTCACTTAATAATGACACAGTGGTTGCTCAGTGGTCTAAATGAGGGACAAGACAAGTTGGAGACAGAATGTCCCTGCCTCAAGCTTTTTTTCTTTAAAAAGGAAATTCTTTTTATTATTTATTTAAAGTGATTTAATTGACAGATAAAACTGTATTAGTTTTAGGTGTACAACGTAAGTGAAGTCGCTCAGTCGTGTCCAACTCTTTGCGACCCCGTGGACTGTAGCCTACAGGCTCCTCCGTCCATGGGATTTTCCAGGCAAGAATACTGGACTGGGTTGCCATTTCCTTCTCCAGGAGATCTTCCCAACCCAGGGATTGAACCTGGGTCTCCCGCATTGTAGGCAGACGCTTTGCCATCTGAGCCAGCAGGGAACCTGTACAACATAATGAAATATGAATATATTATGAAATTATTACCACAATAAGCTTAGTTGCTATCCTTCATCACACAGTCCCAAACTTTTATTTTTTTATGATGAGAATTTTTAAGATGTACTCTTTGAAACTGTCAAATATGCAGTGTATATGTGTGTGTTAAGTAGCTTCAGTTGTGTCTGACTCTTTGCAACCTGGTGAACTGTAGCCCACCAGGTTCCTCTGTCCATGGGATTCTCCAGGCGAGAATACTGGAGTGGGTTGCCATGCCCTCTTCCAGGGATCTTCCCAACCCAGCAAAGCATGGGATTTTGAACTGGGCATGTATCACAGTAAGTCTTCTAAGGAAGCATCAAAGCACCCATTTCACAGATGTGGAAAGAGCAGAGAAGAGATGTGGAAGCCAACAGTGGGGGTTTGAGTCTGGAAGAGTGAGTTCTGCCCAGCAAGAGTGTAGGATGGCTATACTAGTGGTTGGAAAAATGTTTCCCCCTTTGATCCTCTATTTTCTCATTCAAGTTTTGGAAAGTTGGACTAAAAGGCCCCAGAGAACATTCCAGTTCCTCTTCTGTCCCCTATAAAGCAGGAGACTCTGGGAAGCCACCTTGGCTGTAGGAGAATGCCTGACACATCCCTAACAGACCACAGGTCTCCCCATGGGGAAGCAACCTGACTGTATTCTCCCAGCTGCCCAGTCATCATCTCACCCACCAAGTGCTACAATGCACAGGGATTTTCTCATTTTTAATTAGGGTATAGCTGCTTTACAATGTTGTGCCAGTTTCTGCTGTACAATGAGGTGAGTCAGCTATATGTATACATATATCTCCTCTCTCTTGGACCTCCCTTCCACCTCCCCAACCCACCCCTCTAGGTCATCACAGAGCACTGAGATGAGCTCTCTGTGTTATACAGCAGGTTGCCACTAGCTATCTGTTTTACACATGGAAGTGCACCCCAATGTTCATTGCAGCACTGTTTACAATAGCTAAGACATGGAAACAACCTAAATGTCCATTGACAGAGGAATGGATAAAGAAGATGTGGTACACATATATAATGGAGTATTAATCAGCCACAAAAGAGAACAAAACTGGGCCATTTGTAGAGACATAGATGCATGGGGTTTTTAAGACAGGGTCCTAGAGAACCTCCAATATCATTGCTGAGTACCAGGTGAGAGGTTGGGTCTGCACATACCTCTTGCACACTCCTAGGGACTTGCTTGGGCTGCCTGCTTAAGATGTGGGAATGGACGTGATAAAGAAGGGAAAACTGAGAGTGGCCTTGGGAAGATGGTAATGAGTCAAATCCTGGTGAAAGACGGAGAGTATTTCCTCTGGGGTAGTTTCCTGCAGTCTGGGAGTACAAACAGTCCTCTGTGCATCTTCCCATGAGAAAACCTGTCTGCCATTTCTCTTTCAAGAAGGCACAGACACCTGTATTCAGGAAATCACAGATTTTCTTGTTTTTTTTTCAGCCTCCCAAGAGAAGCCAGGATGAACCACTACACTGGTTTTCAAGCTGTTTCTTTGTTTGAGCAGCATAACACTTAAAAGTCTGACATGGGGGTGAGGGCTTTCATGTGTGAACACTGTATAGTGGGATTCCAGGCGGGTGGCTCAGTCCTTCCCCATCCACTCCAAAGTCAAGCCCTGAGAGAGCACTGAGGATTCCCCAGGACTTAGGTGACGACCCTTTGAAAGAGATCGAGCAGCTAGTTATAGATCAATTCACTACCAACAAGACACAGTCATACACCTCAACCGATTTAAACAAGAGGAAATGTTACAATCTTGGTTAGCAAGAAATCCAACAGCTCTACAACCTCACAAGGACCAGGGTGTCTTGTGTTTGTCTCTGATGGTCTGCCCCATCCAGGATGTTCAAGATTTAGATATTTTATTTAGCTGCCTCCCCTCATAGGCATCCAGGTAGCTAAGTGGTAAAGAACCTACCTGCTAATGCAGGAAACACTGGAGACTTGGGTTCAAACCCAGGGTTGAGAAGATGCCCTAGAGAAGGAAATGCAATCTACTCCAGTATTCTTGCCTGGGAAATCCCAGGCAAGAGGATAGAGGAGTCTGGCAGGCTAGGCTCTTTGTGACCCCATGGACATTGCCTACCAGCCTCCTTCATCCATGGGATTTTCCAGGCAAGAGTACTGGAGTGGGCTGCCATTTCCTTCTCCAGGGCATCTTCCCAACCCAGGGACTGAACCTGGGTCTCCTGCATTGCAGACAGATGCTTTACCATCTGAGCCACCAGGGAAGCCTTAGTACCCAGTTCAGTTCAGTTCATTTCAGTCGCTCAGTTGTGTTCGACTCTTTGCGACCCCATGAATCACAGCACGCCAGGCCTTCCTGTCCATCACCAACTCCCGGAGTTCACTCAGACCCACGTCCATCGAGTCAGTGATGCCATCTGGCCATCTCATCCTCTGTCGTCCCCTTCTCCTCCTGCCCCCAATCCCTCCCAGCATCAGAGTCTTTTCCAATGAGTCAACTCTTCTCATGAGGTGGCCAAAGTACTGGAGTTTCAGCTTCAGCATCATTCCTTCCAAAGAAATCCCAGGGCTGATCTCCTTCAGAATGGACTAGTTGGATCCCCTTGCAGTCCAAGGGACTCTCAAGAGTCTTCTCCAACACCACTGTTCAAAAGCATCAATTCTTCGGCACTCAGCCTTCTTCACAGTCCAACTTTCACATCCATACATGACTACTGGAAAAACCATAGCCTTGACATCTAGATGGACCTTAGTCGGCAAAGTAATGCCTCTGCTTTTGAATATGCTATCTAGGTTGGTCATAACTTTTCTTTCCAGGTAGTAAGTGTCTTTTAATTTCATGGCTGCAGTTACCATCTGCAGTGATTTTGGAGCCCCAAAAAGTAAAGTCTGACACTGTTTCCACTGTTTCCCCATCTATTTCCCATGAAGTGATGGGACCAGATGCCATGATCTTCGTTTTCTGAATGTTNAGATGCCATGATCTTCATTTTCTGAATGTTGAGCTTTAAGTCAACTTTTTCACTCTCCTCTTTCACTTTCATCAAGAGGCTTTTTAGTTCCTCTTCACTTTCTGTCATAAGAGTGGTGTCATCTGCATATCTGAGGTTATTGATATTTCTCCCGGCAATCTTGACTCCACCTTTTGTTTCTTCCAGCCCAGTGTTTCTCATGATGTACTCTGCATATAAGTTAAATAAGCAGGGTGACAATATACAGCCTTGACGTACTCCTTTTCCTATTTGGAGCCAGTCTGTTGTTTCATGTCCACTTCTAACTGTTGCTTCCTGACCTGCATACAGATTTCTCAAGAGTCAGGTCAGGTGGTCTGGTATTCCCATCTCTCTCAGAATTTTCCACAGTAGTTCTCATCAAATGGGATCTCATCATCACTTCCACCACCACCACCGTCATCACTATATGAATATATGTATGAAGTCTTAGTCACGCAGTCGTGTCCAACCCTTTGTGACCCCATGTACTGTAGCCCACCAGGCTCCTCTGTCCATAGATTTCTCCAGGCAAGAATACTGGTTGGGTTGCCATTGCCTTCTCCAAGGGATCTTCCCGACCCAGGGATCAAAACTGTCTCCTGCATCTCCTGCATTGGCAGGCAGATTCTTTACCATCTGAGCCACCAAAGAAGCCTGTGAAATATATATATATGATTATACATAAGTATACCATCAATACAGACTCCTGATCCAAAAATAGACGTGCACACAAGAGTCTAGAAAGAATCCCAGTAGGATTCAGTCTGCAGCACTGGGAGACAGCTGAACTGCTGGGAATGGAGGAGATGGACACACTTTTGTAGACACTCCATGACCGGGAGGAGAAACAGACCCAGAGCAGGAACAACTCAGTAATTGCTTGGAATGGTGCATTGTCGGCTCTGCAGTCGCCGTGGGAAAAGGATGCAGTCGGCAGGTGGATAATTAGCATCACCACATTAATCATGCCAATCCACCACCCCCTGGCACCCACAAGTGCCCCGACCCCCACCAGACGGACATACAGAATTACCCCTTCATGATCTGGCATCTGCTTCCCCGCCCCTCCATGGTCTACCCACCGAGGCTGCCAGACTGTGCTGCTGGTCCTGCCCAAAATCCACACTAGGGGAAGGGAAGGCCCTGCAGGTGATCTGCCTCAAGCCCCAGAACTGGCCCAGGGAAAACAGGTAATGAGGAAGAGCTGGATTGAACAGATTCTCTGTGCTTCCTCATCCGGAACCTCAGGCGGGGAACGCCAGGAAGTCCATATGTTGCCGTCTGGATGGGTTTGGGGCGTGGAGAGCTAGGCGAACAGCGCTTGCCCCCTGAGATGGTTCTGGACGTGGAAGTCAGTCAGGCATGCAGGCTTGATAGCAGCGCTGCATGCATTCAAGCCCAGTCTGGAGTCATTTCCAGAATGTTCTCCCTTCAAAATGCCCCAGACTAAATTACCTCTGCTTTCTGAAAATGAAGCTCTTCTAGCTGGGTTTTCGCCCTCTCCTCCCTCTGCTTATTCCTCTTTCTCTGGCTCCCTGCATCCTCCATATATACCCAGTTCTTCCTCTCTGTGTTGCATTCCTCCTGGCTGTGCACTGCCGCCCACAGCCCCTCCTAGACACCTTCTCCTCTCTCTGTGGGAACCCCTCTTCCTGCTGTGATCCTTGCCAGCCCTGGTCCCTGGGCTCACACCCACTCCAGCCCAGGAGGACCTAGCCTGCAGTCCCCTCAGCACCTCCCTGTCCAGCTCTGGGCTACTGCCCTCCCAGGGGGTTGCCTTCTATATGTCAGTTCCACCAGCATCTGGTGTCCCACTGATGTGACCAAGGGCACAGCAAAAGGAATGGCTGAGACGTGGCTCCAAGTCCAGGGGCCTAGCAGAGATATGAATGCGCACCTATGTGTTGGGGCAAAAAGGTGAAAAGACATGGGGAGGGGCGCCAACGGGAGCTCCAGTAGAGAAGGCAGTTCCTCCAGATCTGGTGAATGGAGGATCGGCGGCAATGAGACAGACCCAGCCCAGCAGAACAAGGAGGACATAGATGGTAATGGGACCACGACGCTGTGGGGTGCTGTCATTGGGGGTGTGGAGAGAGCCCCGGGCTGGCTGAAGAGCTGGCCCAAGTGGTAAATAGAGGTTGACACCAACAGGCAAAGGGGAGAGTGAGGAGAAGAGAAAGAAGAGGCTCAGCTGAATTCTCCGGTCTAGGACCAGGAGACACATGTGAGTTTCATATTTTTCCTATCGAAAACTTGAGTAAGGTTTATCATGAGCGTGATGGTCAAGACAAGCACCTCTGCCTTTAGCAGCCTCCAGCCCCTCTTCTGCAGCATCAGCCCCTGTTCTAAGGTAAGTGTGGGTCATGTCAGCTGTGCAGGGGGAGCAGGGGAACTTGAGGATCCGATCCAGTCATGGTCACTGGGCATTCCCGTGCAGCTGGAACCCCACTGTGGCTCCCAGGCTGAATCAGAGCCCCAAGATGCTACCTGTTACTTCTCCTGCCACCATTCTCAGTTTAAACCACCAAGCCTGTGGCCGTTCCCAGGGAAGAATGTTCTGCCACTGGCAACTTTGCCCTTTCCTTGGTCAGCCTAAGGGTGAGCCTTCCTGCTCCCTCCAGCTCCACCATTAGAGAACCCAGTGCTTAAGGGGACATTGACTCTGGGAAATGGGAACGGCAGGACAACAGAGAGACCCCAGATTCGAAGAGGAGACAGCCCTGCAGAGGGAAGCCATGAGTATGGAGAGGAGCAGCATCAATCCGGGGAGAGGGGAGCCAGTCACCACTCTGGGGTGTAACTAGGGAAGCAGCTCTTTCTAATAAAGGCCCCCCCAGCTGAGCTCACTCAGAGCCCCAACATTCTCACTGGGCAACTGCTTCCTTAATGGCATCTTGACCCAGTTGCATCACTTGCCAGCCTCTTTCATTTATTACAACAGTTTCATCCTGGTCCTTCAGTCTCAGTCCTGCTCATTTTAAAACCTAGTCTCCAACTCAGATCAAAGCTTCCCTCCTGTGGCTATAAAAGCCAGGGGTGTGTGTGTGTGTGTGTGTGTGTGTGTGTGTGTACCTGTGCAAGTATGTGGGGGATAGAAAGTGTTGTGTCACCAGATTTAATAAATGAAAAGTGCAGGCTTCAGTTTGAATTTCAGATGAATATTCATCTTGAATGTTGAATGAAAATATGTAAATACATTTTTAAGTCTAAGTATTCAGTTCAGTTCAGTCATTCAGTCATGTCCGACTCTTTGCAACCCCATGAACCACAGCATACCAGGCCTCCCTGTCCATCACCAACTCCCAGAGTTTACTCAAACTCACCTCCATTGAGTTGGTGATGCCAAAGAATTCATGCTTTTGAACTGTGGTGTTGGAGAAGACCCTTGAGAGTCCCTTGTACTGCAAGGAGATCCAAGCACTCCATCCTAAAGGAGATCAGTCCTGGGTGTTCATTGGAAGGACTGATGTTGAAGCTGAAACTCCAGTACTTTGACCACCTGATGGGAAAAGCTGACTCATTTGAAAAGACCCTGATGCTGGAAAAGATTGAGGGCAGGAGGAAAAGGGAATGACAGAGAATAAGATGGTTGGATGGCATCACTGACTCACTGGACATGGGTTTGAGTGGACTCCAGGAGATGGTGGTGGACAGGAAGGCCTGGTGTGCTGTGGTTCATGGGGTTGCAAAGAGTCGGACACGACTGAGGGACTGAACTGAACTGAATGAACACCCAGGACTGATTTCTTTAGGATGGACTGGTTGGATCTCCTTGCATTCCAAGGAACTCAAAGAGTCTTCTCCAACACCACAGTTCAAAAATATCAATTCTTCTGCCCTCAGCTTTCTTTATAGTCCAACTCTCACATCCATACATGACCACAGGAAAAACAATAGCCTGACTAGACGGACCTTTGTTGGCAATGTCTCTGCTTTTTAATCTGCTGTCTAGGTTGGTCATAACTTTTATTCCAAGGAGTAAGTGTCTTTTAATTTCATGGCTGCAGTCATCATCTGCAGTGATTTTGATGCCCAGAAAAATAAATTCAGCCACTGTTTCCACTGTTTCCCCATCTATTTCCCATGAAGTGATGGGACCAGATGTCATGATCTTAGTTTTCTGAATGCTGAGCTTTAAGCCAAATTTTTCACTCTCCTCTTTCACTTTCATCAAGAGGCTCTTTAGTTCTTCTTCATTTTCTACCATAAGGGTGGTGTCATCTGCATATC
>SJYQ01007617.1:250250-309593 GCA_006410935.1 Redunca redunca
TTTTTTTTTTTTTTTTTTTTGCAATCTCTTGGTTAACTCTCATCAGACCTGTTTGAGATATCATTGCCCCATTTCACAGGCAAGGAAACTGAGACGTGTGGAATTCTTGGAGAATACATATCAGTATGGTTTGACAGGATGCTTTTCCACCTTGTAATCTTTTTTCTCTCCTCTCGACCATGTAGTGAAGAAACTGTTATTAAATCACTGGTGTATGTTACAGCTGACGACCAGTTGGCACTGTGATCTTTGGGAGCCATCCAGTATTTCACAAAAGGAGCTCCAGCAGCATCTGCCTGACTTTAAAGATGAAGCTGTTTTCCTCCCCCTCCCGCCCCCATCCCACCCCACCATGGTGCCTTGCCATTGCTTTCCTGTCCTACAAGGTCAATGTGGGCATGGCTCTCTCAGGCTCCCAGACACCTCCCAGTCCCAGCTGCTGGGCACCCAGATAACCTCAGCTAACCTGGGGCTCCAGTGGTCATGTATGGATATGAGAGTTGGACTGTGAAGAAAGCTGAGCGCTGAAAAATGGATGATTTTGAACTGTGGTGCTAGAGAAGACTCTTGAGTGTCCCTTGGACTGCAAAGAGATCCAACCAGTCCATCCTAAAGGAGACCAGTCTTGGGTGTTTACTGGAAGGACTGGTGCTGAGGCTGAAACTCCAATACTTTGGCCACCTCATGTGAAGAGTTGACTCACTGGAAAAAGACTCTGATGCTGGGAGGGATTGGGGGCAGGAGGAGAAGGGGACAACAGAGGATGAGATGGCTGGATGGCATCACCAACTCGATGGACATGAGTTTGGGTGAACTCCAGGAGTTGGTGATGGACAGGGAGGCCTGGCGTGCTGCGGTTCATGGGATCGCAGAGAGTCAGACATGACTGAGCAACTGAACTGAACTGAGCTGAACCTGGGACTGGCACTCAGCTAGCAGCCACTGAAGCTTCTCCCTCTGTTGTTTAGACCAGTGTTCTAATTGGCTGACATCCATGCTGTTGTTGTTATTGTTTAGTTGCTAAGTCGTGTCCGACTCTTTGTGACCCCATGAACTGCAGCATGTCAGGCTTCCCTGTCCTTCACTGTCTCCTGGCATTTGCTCAAACTCACCCATTGAGCCAGTGATGCTATCTAACCATCTTATCCTCTGCAGCCCCCTTCTCCTTTTGCAAGATGGCCTTGAGGATAGAAACAGGAAAAAGTTTCCAGGGGTGGGAAATGGCAGGAGCAAGGCAGGGAGCATGACTGAGCTTCCATATCTAGGGTCAGAACCCAGTGGCATCCTGTGAACAGTCAGAGCTGTAGTGGACAGTCAGGGAATGGCCAGATCAGGGTAGATGTGCTGCATGCCCTGAAGAGTGGTATTTCCTCTAAAATATCCTTTGAGCCTTGGGCTTCCCTGGTGGCTCAGATATTGAAGAATCTGCTTGCAATGCAGGAGACCCAGGTTTGATCCCTGGGTGAAGAAGATCCCCTGGAGAAGGACATGGCTACCCACTCCAGTATTCTTGCTGGAGAATTCCATGGACAGAGGAGCCTGATGGGCTACAGTCCATGGGGTCAGAGTCAGATATGACTGAATGACTAACAGTTTCACTTTGTGATTTGCAAGGGAGCAGAGCTGAAAACAGATGAATAAACAGGAGAACATAGGGAGCCTAGGGCTGAGCCCCTCTCTACACACTGTGCCCCCACCCCCAAGAGATTGTATCCCAGACCCTCAGCCCGCACCCCAGTTTCCTCAAGGCAGCAGAAGGCTCAGTGTGCAAGGATCTTATAGCAGCAGTGACAGGTGAAGAGGTAAAGTCCAAGTTCATCCAACCACGTGCCTCCTATTTGCACATTTGCAGGTACACAGATCCGGCCACCCTTAATATTCCCCTGGGTTTATAGACACGTTTGCTCAGAGGTGAGATCTGACCTCTACTGTCAGTACTCAGATGCACATGCACATATGCACGCTGATCTAGGCTTGTTGCACAAGCTGCAGACTCTTAAAGCTGATAACCCAACCCTGAAGACCCCTCCCAGCCGCTGTGAGGAGACTTCGCACCCACCCCTCCTTACCAGCTCAGCCCCCATGGCTAGAGTAGATGAGTCTATTCATCTTCGTTTCCTGCATCTCCAGCTCCATCAGCTGCTTGACTACCCCCAGATTGGCCAAGCCTGGGGACTGGACTACAGTGCAGGTTTTCTTGAGGGAAGGTGCAGAAGAGAAAGTCAGTAAATACCTAATCTCTGATTGGCTCAAAGTGCTGATAACCAGTTTATGGGGAGAGATGTGCAGCTTGTAGTCTACAGAAACTGAGTTTCTAGTTCATTTCCATCCATGTAGGAGGAGGGTATGGGGACTACTGGAGGGTGGGAGATGTTGGTTTTAAAAAAATGAAAACCCATTCCTCTTTCCTTTGTCCTGGTGTACAGAAAAGCAGAGTTTTATAGTCTCCAAGGAGAGGGGACAGGAGCCCCAGCAGGCCTCAGGGTATATGGCAGGGCAGGCAGAAGTGAGAGACTTGTACTGTGGACCAAGATGGACACAGCCTGAGATGGAAGGAGCTGTCTGTATCCAGGCACTGGCAAGCTTTGGAGTTCAAAGCCTGTCTATACCATTCATGTTCAGTTGACTCTGGGGACTGTAGCCTGCCAGGCTCCTCTGTCCATGGGATTTTTCAGGCAAGAATACAAGAATACTGGAGTGGATTGCCGTTCCCTCCTCCAAGGAATCTTCCCGACCCGTGGATTGAAACTGAGTCTCCTGCATCTCCTGCATTGCAAGTGGATTCTTTACCACTGAGCCACTGGGAAGCCCCTTTTGGGCATCTTGAATAATCTCTCTGAACCTCAGAGTCTTCAGGACTTGGTAGGTGGGACAGCAGGATTGTTAACATTGAGGTCTACTCTTCTGGGTTTGAGAAAAGTCCTCCTCTTTCTAGGTTGGTGGCATACCCTCTCTGGGTTTCAGTTTTATCATCTGGAAAGTGTCTGGCATGAAATAATCACTCAATAAAAGCTACCTATTTATTATGTATAAAATAATAAGTTGTAGGGACTTTTCTGGTGGTCCAGTGGTTAAGAATTCACTTTCCAATGCAGGGGATGTGGGTTTGATCCCTGGTTAAGGAACATGCTGTGGGGCAGCTAAGCCTGTGCCCCACAACGAAGGTCAGCACAGCCTTAAAAAATAAATTGTGTATCCTGTAAAGAAAGAAGATTTAAGCCAAAGGGGGAAAAAAAAAAAGGAATGGTATCTACTTAAACTCAGATCACAGGTACTCCAGGGATCACCTGCCTTTTGGAAGTGGGGACTACCACAGGACCCTGAAGTCTGTATGCTTGAATAACGGACACTACTTATGAAGGAACTGTTTCATTCACTTGCCAGGTTGGTATGTACTGAGCTTCATACTAACCTAGGCTCTGAACACGCTGAAGAGGAGTCGTGACAGATCAGAATGTCAGCCTTATTGTAATAGGGAAGAACAAATCTGACTCCATATTAGATCTGTTTCTTTTGTTTAACTTTTATATTCTATTGCTTTCAGTTAAGAATGTTGCCTATAGCCTGAAATATACAGGACAGCCCATTCTCAAGGCTCCCTCTAAGGCTATGACACTTTTCCATTTACACAGAGATAAAAAGTTGCAGAATAAGGAGGACAGGATGGCGGAGGAGTAGGTGGATGTGGAGTACATCTCTCTCCAGGGATACATCAGGAATACACCTTCAGACACAGAAATGCACGCAGAACAGGAGCTGAAAGCAGACAGGAGTACCTGACCAGTGGAAAAGAATATATGTGCTGCTGCTGCTAAGTCACTCCAGTCGTGTCCGACACTGTGTGACCCCAGAGACGGCAGCCCCCCAGGTTCCGCTGTCCCTGGGATTCTCCAGGCAAGAATACTGGAGTGGGTTGCCATTTCCTTCTCCAAAACATAAAAGTGAAAAGTGAAAGTGAAGTCACTCAGTCGTGTCTGACTCCTAGCGGCCCTATGGACTGCAGCCTACCAGGGTCCTCCATCCGTGGGATTTTTCAGCAACAGTACTGGAGTGGGTTGCCATTGCCTTCTCTAAAAGAATATATAGAACCATGAAAAACTCAGTGAGATGAAGGAACTAGGGGGGAAAACAGGAGTGTTAGTAGGACTGGACCTGCCCTCAGCCAGTGGGGGAACTGAAGAAGGGGTCTGATCCCCACATTGGGACAATTGTCTGAGTCAGAGGAGAAACATTTAAGGCTGAGAGTGAAACAGCTGATCTGTGGCCGCCTAAATGGAATGAGAATCCGTCCTTGCCACAGCCGTACATACCCCAGACAGGAACGCTGGTACCCTGGAAGGTGCAGCGGCTAGGAGCTGGAGTTTAGGGATTGTGGAGCGATCCCAGGGCAAGCGCTGCTGTTGACTGCAGAGAGACGGACTGAGGGGATGTGAGGGAGGAGATCGTGGAGGGAAATGATGGTGGAGGAAAGCCAGGCCACCACGGAAGGAAAGAGACACTGCTGAGTCATGCGTAGTGGGTGGAGCCATCACCATAGCTTCTCTCTCCCCACATGCCAGCATTGTCAGCTGAACAATAGGGAGGCTGGCCCATCAAATGCCTGGTGCACTGAACTACAAATAGGACCCCACCCAGGGCGCTCCTTTAAGTGACTGATGTGCTGAACTATAGAGTAGGACCCCACCCACCTTTAAGTGCCTGACATGCCAATCTACAGAGTAGGACCCGGCCAAGAGGGCCCCTCTATGTGACTGACACCCCAAAAAACAGAGAAGGACCCCAGGCAAGGGAGCCCTCTAAGTGCCTGAACTGGCAGAGCTACAGAGAAAGACTGGCCAAAGAGGCCTTCTGAGCAAGAGGCTCAAAAACAGACTCAAATAGGGCCATAACTTCTGCAGCGGAGGCAGTCCTTGTCCCTGCACGCTTGGTGCCACCAGGGTCCCCACAAGCCAAGAAGCTAAGCCACCTTCACGCTTAACTCTCACTGAGGCAGAGCTGTCACAGGCAAAAAAATCTTACATTCATGCGCAGAGCGTCGCTTCAGTCCTGTCCAACTCTTTGCGACCCTGTAGACGATGGCCTACCAGGCTTCTCTGTCAGGGAGGGGAATTCTCCAGGCAAGAATACTGGAGTGTAGATCAGCACAGTGTTGGAGGGCATCCTAGGGAGGTGAGGTGAACCGTGACTCCCAACGAGGGAAAGGACTCTGACAGCAGTGACTCAAGAAAAATATTTATTTTTCTTATGTTTTGACTTGTTCTGTAGATTTTTTTAGACTTTTTTCTTTTTTTCTCCCTTTTCCCCTCCTCTGTTGTAGTTGTCTATTTTATTGGCACTATGAAATCCAATTAAGCTTTTGAGCTTATTTTTTTATTCTTTTTCTCAGTCATATTTTTACTGTTCTTATAAACCTCTGCCTCTATGTTGGGCTTTTGCAGTTCTGTGGAGTTTTCCTTTTTAAAAAGATTTTCTCTTTTTAATTTTAATTGTTAATTGTTTAAACCTATTATTATTTTTTTCTACATTTATTCCTTTGTTTTTCCTACTGTTATTTTCCCCTTGCAGTTAATCTTTAACATGTATAAATCTTCTTTATCTACCTCTACTTTACTTTTCATATCTATTCTTTCTTTTCTTTCTCTCCTTTCCTCTCAACATATTTGTTAGTTTTATTTTCATTGCTTTATTCCTCAATTGACACTTTGCTTTAGTTTTGTTTTCCAGTGTGTGCTTAAGTTAGTTTTGTTCTTAACTGGTAAATATAATTTTTGATTTCCTTGTTCACTGGATCAATCTACTGTACTTTATATTTGTTGGACTATTTTCACTTTGCTCATGGGTGTATATGTATATGTGTATATTCCATTATTTTAATTATTATTTGCCTGACTTTGTAAATGCCATTTGTCTGTGGTTCATCCTTGGTTCCTCATTTTGGGGTATTTGTTTTACTCTCTCTTAATGCCGTAACAAACCCCTTGTGGGTTTGAGACCAAACCCTGAGCCTTTGGAGCGGAAGCACTGACTCCAAGACCACACACTACCAGAGGACTAACCCTCAGTTCAGTTCAGTTCAGTTCAGTCGCTCATTTGTGTCCGACTCTTTGCGACCCCATGAATCACAGCACGCCAGGCCTCCCTGTCCATCACCAACTCCCAGAGTTCACTCAGACTCACGTCCATTGAGTCCGTGATGCCATCCAGCCATCTCATCCTCTGTCGTCCCCTTCTCCTCCTGCCCCGAATCCCTCCCAAGCACAGAGTCTTTTCCAATGAGTCAACTCTTCACATGAGGTGGTCAAAGTACTGGAGTTTCAGCTTCACCATCATTCCTTCCAAAGAAATCCCAGGGCTGATCTCCTTCAGAATGGACTAGTTGGATCTCCTTACAGTCCAAGGGACTCTCAAGAGTCTCCTCCAACACCACAGTTCAAAAGCATCAATTCTTCAGCGCTCAGCTTTCCTCACAGTCCAACACTCACATCCATACATGACCACTGGAAAAAAACACAGCCCTGACTAAACAGATCTTTATTGGCAAAGTAATGTCTCTGCTTTTGAATATGCTATCTAGGTTGCTCATAACTTTTCTTCCAAGGAGTAAGCGTCTTTTAATTTCATGACTGCAATCACCATCTGCAGTGATTTTGGAGCCCCCCAAGATAAAGTCTGACACTGTTTCCACTGTTTCCCCATCTATTTCCCATGAAGTGATGAGACCAGATGCCATGATCTTCGTTTTCTGAATGTTGAGCTTTAAGCCAACTTTTTCACTCTCGTCTTTCACTTTCATCAAGAGGCTCTTTAGTTCCTCTTCACTTTCTACCATAAGGGTGGTGTCATCTGCATATCTGAGGTTATTGATATTTCTCCTGGCAATCTTGATTCCAGCTTGTGTTTCTTCCAGCCCAGTGTTTCTCATGATGTACTCTGCATATAAGTTAAATAAACAGGATGACAATATACAGCCTTGACGTACTCCTTTTCCTATTTGGAACCAGTCTGTCGTTCTATGTCCAGTTCCAACTGTTGCTTCCTGACCCGCATACAGGTTTGTCAAGAGGCAGGTCAGGTGATCTGGTATTCCCATCTCTTTCAGAATTTTCCAGTTTATTGTGATCCATGCAGTCAAAGGCTTTGGCATAGTCAATAAAGCAGAAATTGATATTTTTCTGGAACTCTCTTGCTTTTTTGATGATCCAGAGGATGTTGGCAATTTGATCTCTGGTTCCTCTGCCTTTTCTAAAACCAGCTTGAATATCTGGAAGTTCATGGTTCACATATTGCTGAAGACTAGCTTGGAGAATTTTGAGCATTTCTTTACTAACGTGTGAGATGAGTGCAATCGTGTGGTAGTTTGAGCATTCTTTGGCATTGTCTTTCTTTGGGATTGGAATGAAAACGGACTTTTTCCAGTCCTGTGGCCATTGCTGAGTTTTCCAAATTTGCTGGCATATTGAGTGCAGCACTTTCACAGCATCATCTTTCAGGATTTGAAATAGCTCAACTGGAATTCCATCACCTCCACTAGCTTTGTTCGTAGTGATGCTTTCTAAGGACCACTTGACTTCATATTCCAGGTTGTCTGGCTCTAAGTGAGTGATCACACCATCGTGATTATCTGGGTCATGAAGATCTTTTTTGTACAGTTCTGTGTATTCTTGCCACCTCTTCCTAATATCTTCTGCTCCTATTAGGTCCCTACCATTCTGTAGTTTATTGAGCCCATCTTTGCATGAAATATTCCCTTGGTATCCCTAATTTTCTTGAAGAGATCTCTAGTCTTTCCCATTCTGTTGTTTTCCTCTATTTCTTTGCAGTGATCGCTGAGGAAGGCTTTCTTATCTCTTCTTGCTATTCTTTGGAACTCTGCATTCAGATGCTTATATCTTTCCTTTTCTCCTTTGCTTTTCAGCTCCCTTCTTTTCACAGATATTTGTAAGGCCTCCCAAGACAGCCATTTTTCTTTTTTGCATTTCTTTTCCATGGGGATGGTCTTGATCCCTGTCTCCTGTACAATGTCACGAACCTCTGTCCATAGTTCTTCAGGCACTCTATCTATCAGATCTAGTCCTTTAAATCTATTTCTCACTTCCACTGTATAATCATAAGGGATTTGATTTAGATCATAACTGAATGGTCTAGTGGTTTCCCCTACTTTCTTCAATTTCAGTCCAAATTTCGCTATAAGGAGTTCATGATCTGAGCCACAGTCAGCTCCTGGTCTTGTTTTTGTTGACTGTATAGAGCTTTTCCATCTTTGGCTGCAAAGAATATAATCAATCTGATTTCAGTGTTGACCACCTGGTGATGTCCATGTGTAGAGTCTTCTCTTGTGTTGTTGGAAGAGGGTGTTTGCTATGATCAGTGCATTTTCTTAGCAAAACTCTATTAGTCTTTGCCCTGCTTTGTGCTGTATTCCAAGGCCAAATTTGCCTGTTACCCCAGGTGTTTCTTGACTTCCTACTTTTGCATTCCAGTCCCCTATAATGAAAAGGACATCTTTTTGGGGTGTTAGTTCTAAAAGGTCTTGTAGGTCTTCATAGAACCGTTCAACTCATCTTCAGCATTACTGGTTGGGGCATAGACTTGGATCACTATGATATTGAATGGTTTGACTTGGAAATGAACAGAGATCATTCTGTCATTTTTGAGATTGCATCCAAGTACTGCATTTCGGACTTTTTTGTTGACCATGATGGTTGTTCCATTTCTTCTAAGGGATTCCTGCCCGCAGTAGTAGATATAATGGTCATCTGAGTTAAATTCACCCATTCCAGTCCATTTTAGTTCGCTGATTCCTAGAATGTCGATGTTCACTCTTGCCATCTCCTGTTTGACCACTTCCAATTTGCCTTGATTCATGGACCTGACATTCCAGGTTCTTATGCAATATTGCTCTTTACAGCATCGGACCTTGCTTCTATCACCAGTCACATCCACGAATGGGTATTGTTTTTGCTTTCGCTCCATCCCTTCATTCTTTCTGGAGTTATTTCTCCACTGATCTCCACTGATCTCGTGGGCACCTACTGACCTGGGGAGTTCCTCTTTCAATATCCTATCATTTTGCCTTTTCATACTGCTCATGGGGTTCTCAAGGCAAGAATACTGAAGTGGTTTGCCATTCCCTTCTCCAGTGGACCACATTCTGTCAGACCTCTCCACCATGCCCCTCCATCTTGGGTAGCCCCACAGGCCATGGCTTAGTTTCATTGAGTTAGACAAGGTTGTGGTCCTAGTGTGATTAGATTGACTAGTTTTCTGTGATTATGGTTTCAGTGTGTCTGCCCTCTGATGCTCTCTTGCAACACCCACAGTCTTACTTGTGTTTCTCTTATCTTGGATGTGGGGTATCTCTTCAGGGCTGCTCCAGCAAAGCACAGCCACTGCTCCTTACGTTGGACGAGGGATATCTCCTCACCACCGCCTCCCGACCTTGAACGTGGAATAGCTCCTTTAGGCCCTGTGGTGCCAGTGCAGCCACTACTCCTTGAACATGGGGTTGCTCCACCTGGCTGCCGCCCCTTGCCTCGGCAGGGGTAGCTCCTCTCAGCTGCTCCTGCGCTGTTGCAGCCTGGCACTCTAGTCACTGTCCCTGACCTCGGACGCGGTGTAGCTCCTCTCGGCCACTACTCTGACCTCGGACGTGGGGTAGCTCCTCTCAGCTGCGCTCTGCGCGCCATCGCAGCCGTCTGCACCTTAACCTGCTGCTGCTGCTGCTGCTGCTAAGTTGCTTCAGTCGTGTCCAACTCTATGCGACCCCATAGACTGCAGTCCACCAGGCTCCCCCATCCCTGGGATTCTCTAGGCAAGAATACTGGAGTGTGTTGCCATTTCCTTCTCCAATGCGTGAAAGTGAAAAGTGAAAGTGAAGTCACTCAGTCGTGTTTGACTCTTAGCCACCCCATGGACTGCAGCCCACCAGGCTCCTCCATCCATGGGATTCTCCAGGCAAGAGTACTGGAGTGGGGTGCCACTGCCCTCTCCAGCACTCTAACCTAGGGAGCATCAAATAGTGAGAACACACATAAAGGAAACCACTTGAATACAAAACCCAGCATCAGCCAACCACCAGTAGTACCCTGTGCAGGACGCCTCATTGAAACAACAAACAAAACAAAAATACAAACCCAATCATCAGCAGACAGGAGTACCACCTCACTCAGCCTTGCCCATCAGAGGAAAAACAAACCAGCAAAGAAAAACTCAGCACAAATCTCACTCTATACAAAACTCACACAAACCACTGGACCAACTTTAGGAGGGCAGAAGCCAAAAGGAAGAAAGAATTCAACCTTCTTCAAGGAAATAATTCAACTTTCCTTTAAGCCTGGGAAAAGGAGACCTCAAACACAATAACTTAAAAAAAAAATGAAAAGGCAGAGAAATATGGTACAAATGAAGGAACAAACTAGAAACACAGAAGTCCAAATAAATGAAGAAGAAATAGGAAAATTACCTGAAAAAGAATTTAGAATAATTATAATAAAGATGATCAAAAACCTTGAAAACAAAATGGAAAAAATGCAAGAATCAGTGAGCAAAGACCTAGAAGAATTAAAGAATAAGCATACAGAGACAAACAACACAATTACTGAAATTAAAAATACTCTAGAAGGAATCAATAGCAGAATATCAGAATCAGAAGAAGGAATCGATGAGTTGGAAAATAAAATGGTGGAAATAACTTCTGAAGAGCAGATAAAGCAAAAAAAAATGAAAAGAGCCGAGGACAGTCTCAGAGACCTCTGGGACCATATCAAATGCATTAACATTCGAATTATAGGGGTTCCAGAAAAATAAGAGAAAAAGAAAAGGTATGAGAAAATTTTTGAAGAGATTATAATTGAAAAGGAACTTAGTTGAAATGGCATGGAAAAGGAAATAGCCAGCCAAGTCCAAGAGGCACAAAGAGCCCCATACAGGATAAACCCAAGGAGAAACATGCCAAGACACATACTAATCAAACGAACAAAGACTAAACACAAAGAAAGAATATCAAAAGCAGCAAGGGAGGAACAACAAGTAACATACAAGGGAAACCCCATACACTTAAAGCTGATCTTTCAGCAGAAACTCTTCAGGCTAGAGGGAATGGCAGGATATATTTAAAGTACTGAAAGGGAACAATCTACAACCAATATTACTGTACCCAGAAAGGATCTCATTCAAAATTGATGGAGAAATCAAAAGCTTTTCAGACAAGCAAAAGTTAAGAGAATTCAATACCACCAAAGCAGCTTTACAACAAATGTTAAATGGACTTACATAGACAAGAAATACAACAGAAAAAAAATCTACAAAATCAACCCCAAGCAATTAGAAAATGGCAATAGGAACATATATATCAATAATTACTTTAAATGTAAATGGATTAAATGCTCCAACCAAAAGACACAGACTGGCTGAATGGATACAAAAATAAGACCCATATATATGCTGGCAATGGCACCCCACTCCAGCATTCTTGCCTGGCAAATCCCAGGGGTGGAGGAGCCTGGTGGGTCACGAAGAGTTGGACACAACTGAGCGACTTCCCTTTCACTTTTCACTTTCATGTTTTAGAGAAGGAAATGGCAACCCACTCCAGTGTTCTTGCCTGGAGAATCCCAGGGATGGGGGAGCCTGGTGGGCTGCCCTCTATGGGGTCACACAGAGTCGTACACTACTGAAGTGACTTAGCAGCAGCAGCATATGCTGTCTACAAGAAACCCACTTTGGACCTCAAGACACATATAGACTGAAAGTGAGAGGATGGAAAAATACATTCCATGCAAATGGGAAGCAAAAGAAAGCTGGAGTAGCAACCCTCATATTAGACAAAATAGACCTTAAAATAAAGAATATTATGAGAGATAAGGAAAGACACTACATAGTGATCAAGGGATCAATCCAAGAGGAAGACATAACAATTGTAAATATCTATGTACTGTACATAGGAGCACCTCAATACATAAGACAAACACTAACAAACATAAAAGGAGAAATTGACAGTAACATAGTTATAATAGGAGACTTTAACACCCCACTCACACCGATGGACAAATCATCAAAACAGAAAATTAATAAGGAAACACAAGTCTTAAATGATACATTAGATGAGATGGATCTCATTGATATTTTCAGAACATTGCATCCAAATGCACAAGAATACTCTTTCTTCTCAAGTGCACATAGAACATTCTCCAGGATAGGCCATGTCTTGGGTCACAAATCAAAACTCAGTAAATTTAAGAAAATTGAAATTGTATCAAGCATCTTCTCTGATCACAATGCTATGAGACTATATATCAATTACAAGAAAAAAAAACTGTAAGAAACACAAACACATGGAGATTAAACAACATGTTTCTAAATAACCAACAAGTTACTGAAGAAATCAAAAGGGAAATCAAAAAATTTCTAGAAACAAATGACAATGAAAACACAACTCAAAAACTATGGGATGCCGCAAAAGCAGTTCCAAGAGGGAAGTTTACAGCAATACAATCCTACCTCAAGAAACAAGAAAAACATCCAATAGACTACCTAACTTTACATCCAAAGCAACTGGAAAAAAAAAAACCAAAATTAGTAGAAGGAAAGAAATCATAAAGATTTGAGCAGAGATAAATGAAAAAGAAATGAAAGAAACAATAGTAAAGATTAATAAAACTAAAAGCTGGTTTTTGAGAAGATAAACACAATTGACGAACCTTTAGCCAGACTCATCAAGAAAGAAAGAGAGAAGAATCAAATCAACAAAATTAGAAATTAAAAAGGGGAGGTTATAACAGACAATGCAGAAATAAAAAGGATTGTAAGATACTATTATGAACAACTATATGGCAATAAAATAGATAACCTGGAAGAAATGGTCAGATTCTTAGATAAGTTCAATATCCCAAGACTAAACCAGAAAAAAATAGAAATTATGATCAACCCAATTACAAGTACTGAAATTGAAGCTGTGGTCAAAAATGTCCCAAAAAACAAAAGCCCAGGACCAGATGGCTTCACAGGAGACTTCTATCAAACATTTGGAGAAGAGCTAATGCCTATCCTTCTAAAACTCTTTCAAAAAATTGCAGAGGCAGGAACACTTCCAAACTCATTTGACGAGGCCCCCATCACCCTAATACCAAAACCAGAGAAAGACAACACACACACACACACACACACACACACAAACTACAGGCAAATATCACTCATGAGCATAGAGGCAAAAATCCTCAACAAAATTTTAGCAAACAGAATTCAGCAACACATCAAAAAGCTCATACACTATGATCAAGTTGGATCTATTCCAGGGATGCAAGGATTCTTCAGTATATGGAAATCAATCAATGTGATACACCATATTAACAAACTGAAAGATAAAAACCACATAATCATCTCAATAGATGCAGAAAAAAGTCTTCAACAAAATTCAGTGCCTACTTATGATTAAAACTCTTCAAAAAATGGGCATAGAAGGAACTACCTCAACATAGTAAAGGCCATATATGATAAGCCTACAGCAAACATTACTCTCAATGGTGAAAAATTGAAAGCATTTCCCCTAAGATCAGGAACAAGACAAGGGTGTCCACTTCTGCCACTATTATTCAAGATAGTTCTGGAAGTCCTAGCTACAGCAATCAGAGAAGAAAAAGAAAGGAATCCAGATCAGAAAAGAAGAAGTAAAGCTCTCACGTTTGCAGATGACATGATACTGTGCACAGAAACCCTAAAGATAGTATCAGAAAATTACTAAAGCTAATTAGTGAATTAAGCAAACTTGAAGGATACAAAATCAATACACAGAAATCACTTGCATTTCTATATACTAACAATGAAAAATCAGAAAGAGAAATTAAGGAATCAATCTGATTCACCATTGCAACAAAAAGAATTAAATATCTAGGAATAAACTTACCTGAGGAGGCAAAATAACTGCACATAGAAAATTATAAGACATTGATGAAAGAAATCAAAGATGACATAAACAGATGGAGAGATATTCCATGTTCCTGAGTAGGAAGAATCAATATTGTGAAAATGACTATACTACCAAATGCAATCCCTATCAAATTACCAATGACATCTTTCACAGAACTAGAACAAAAAAATTTCACAATTCATATGGAAACACAAAAGATCTTTAATAGCCAAAGCAGTCTTGAGAAATAAGAATGGAGCTGGAGGAATCAACCTTCCTGACTCCAGGTTATACCACAAAGCTGCAGTCATCAAGACAGTATGGTACTGGCACAAAAACAGAAATAAAGACCAACGGAACAAGATAGAAAGCCCAGAAATAAACCCATGCACCTATGGGTACCTTATTTTTGACAAAGGAGGCAAGAATATATAATGGGGCAAAGATGGCCTCCTCAATAAAGTGCTGGGAAAACTGGACAGCTACATGTAAAAGAACTAAATTAGAACACTTCCTAACACCATACACAAAGATAAACTCAAAATGGATTAAAGCCTAAATGTAAGACCAGAAACTATAAAACTCTTAGAAGAAAACATAGGCAGAACACTCGATGACATAAATCAAAGCAAGATCCTCTATGACCCACCTCCTAGAGTAACAAAAATAAAAACAAAAGTAAACAAGTGGGACTTGATTAAACTTAAAAGCTTTTGCACAGCAAAGGAAACTATAAGCAACGTGAAAAGACAACCCTCAGAATGGGAGAAAATAAAAGCAAATGAAACAAATGACAAAGGATTAATTTCCAAAATATACAAGCAGCTCATACAACTCAGTGTCAGAAAAACAAACAACCCAATCTAAAAGTGGGGAAAAGACCTAAACAGACATTTCTCCAAAGAAGACATGCAGATGGCTAACAAACACATGAAAAGATGCTCAACATCACTCATTATTAGAGAAATGCACATTAGAAAACCACAATGAGATGTCACCTCACACTGGTCAGAATGGCCCTCATCAAAAAATCTACAAACAATAAATGCTGGAGAGGTTGTGGAGAAGAGGGAATGCTCTTGCACTGTTGGTGGGAATGTAAATTGATACAGCCACTATGGAAGACAGTATGCAGGTTCATTAAAAAACTAGGAATAAAACCACCATATGACCCAGCAATCCCACTCCTAGGCATATACCCTGAGGAATCCAAAATTGAAAGAGACACATGTATCCCATTGTTCACCGCAGCACTATTTACAATAGCTAGAACATGGAAGCAACCTAGATGTCCATTGACAGATAAATGGATAAAGAAGTTGTGGTACATATACACAGTGGAATATTACTTAGTCACAAAAAGGAACACATATGAGTCAGTTCTAATGAGGTGGATGAACCTAGAACCTATTATTCAGAGTTAAATAAGTCAGAAAGAGAAAGATAAATACCATATTCTAACACATATATGGAATCTAGAAAAATGATACTGAAGAATTTATTTACAGGGCAACAGTTGAGAAACAGACATAGAGAACAGACTTATGGACATGGGGAGAGGGAAGAGAGGGTGAGATGTATGGAAAGAGCAACATGGAAACTTACATTACCATATGTAAAATAGATATCCAATGGGAATTTGCTGTATGGCTCAGGAAATGCAAACAGGGACTCTGTACCAACCTAGAGGGGTGGGATGGGGAGGGAGATGGAAGGGAGGTTCAAAAGGAGGGGATATATGTATACCTATGACTGATTCATGTTGAGGTTTGACAGAAAACAGCAAAATTCTGTAAAGCAATTATCCTTCAATAAAAAATAATTAGTTATAAAAAAATGAAATTGGGGCTTCCCTGTTGGCTCAATGGTAAAGAATCTGCCTGCCAATGCAAGGACACAGGTTCTATCCATGACTCAGCAAGATCCCAGATGTCTCAGAGAAACTAAGTCCATGCATCACAACGACTGAACTGTAGAGCCTGGAAGCCAAAACTGTTGAAGCCCGCATGCCCTAGAACTCATGCTCAGCAACAAAAGAGCCACCGCAATGAGAAGCCTGAATACCACAACTGGAGAGTAGCCCCCACCTTCACTGCAACTAAAGAAATGCCCATGCAGCAACAAGACCCAGCACAGCCAAAAATAAATTAATTAATTAATAAAAAAAGAAAGCCGGCTCCTCTTCTGAGAAAGCTAAACTCAGAAGAGGAAGGTCGGTCACACAAGAGCAGGAATCAGCAATCTTTATCCTCATCTCACCAGCCAAGGAACAGACAGTGTAAACAGAAAAAATCAAAGGTGTGCTTTGAATCCTGCTCCCTCCTAGGGAACATGAGAGCTGATAAATGGCTTCTGCTCTGAAGGCACAGCTATCCTGTGTTGAAGGTGTGGAGCGGGATATTCAGAGGAGTCATGGCACTTGTCCAATGCTGATGCTGGCCAAATCAGTGCTAAAACCCAGCTGCCCGGCCACAAGACCCCGCTCCCAGCCATGCAGTACTGTGCATCCTGGGTCATGGCGCTGGGTGAACAGGTTAGTCGGGCTCCTTCTGCTGTCCCAGGTGCTGGTCCTATGGCCTGAGTCCCTCCACCCAGGCCCTCTGACGGTCCTGTCCCTTCACTTGACTGCAACGCTTCTCCACACACACACACCACACTGTCCAGAGGTGACATTTCTAGACTGTCATGATTAACCACCCAAATGAGTGGTAGAGACAGGAAGTGCTATAGGTTTTTAAAAATAGCCCAGAAAGCCCCGGGCACACATGGAAAGGGCAGAATGACACTCTGAGTGTCTGGGAGAGGGAGATGGCTGAGCCAGGGTGACCCTCCCCCACCTCCTTGGTGCTGCAGGAGCACCAAGGCCACAGTGTGGAGCTTGAGGTCTCAAAGTGGTCTTCTGCCAACATTTGTCTGACAAGAGGTCCTTGGTGTAGTGCCTGTATGGGGTCTCCCTGGATGAACAGACACTGAGGGGCCTGGGCACCACCCGTGAAAAAAGCCCACTGACTTGACACAGGAGAACACGGAGAATGATGAAAGAGCAAGGGAGGTCAGTTTCCACTGGGGAATTAAAGCCAAGCCATAAGTGAGTAAAAAGATTCCCAGGGCCTGGGACTTTCAAGGCCATCGTGAAGCCCAGACAAGCTGAGCAGGATTCTCTCTGGGAGCTGTAGGTGTGCAGGAATCCAGGGGCCCAGAGTCAGGACCCTCAAGCTGGGAACAGGAGTCAAATGGGATACATCAAAGGGACTCAAAATCAAGAAGGTGAGTCTAAGACAGATATAGAGACTGAGGCTGAGGCTGGAGGTGGGAGAGCAGGGGAGGAGGGAATGGAGAGCTGCAGGTGGTGTGAGCAAGGAGGAGAGATATTGTAAGGAAATCAGCAGGGGTGGTTCCTCCTGTTCGTGTGGGCTCTCTCTGGCCTTGCAGCTTCGGGTGCCTTGTCATAAGCAAATCCATCAGACACATTTAGAAATTATTCCTAAGGGAGAGTAGGGCCTCCTCTGAGGATCCTCAGTGTAAACCATGGGCATTCTGGCAATAGAATCGATGACCACACCTCACGACAGTGAGGTCAACTCCACTGACAGAGAGCCTGGGGCTGGCATTTTCCCTGGGAACACAAGCCAGCATGTGATACATCCACAAGCGTTACTGGTTTCACTTGGATGCTTGCTGGCTTTCCATACTCTTTTTATTTTTTAAGATTTTTTTTTATATGGATCATTTTTAAAGTTTTTATTGAATTCTTTACAATATTGCTTCTGTTTTATGTTCTGATTCTTTAGCCACAAGTCACGTGGGATCTTAGCACCCCAACCAGGGATCGAACCTGCTCGCCCAACACTGGAAGGCAAATTCTCAACCACTGGACTACCAGGAAGTCCATGGCTTTTCAGACTCTTATCCTGTGTTTCCTGTGCTAAGTCACTTCAGTTATGTCTGACTCTGTGACCCCAGTGACGGTGGCCTGCCAGGATTCTCTGTCCATGGGATTCTCCAGGCGAGAATACCAGAGTGGGTTGCCATGCTCTCCTCCAGGGGATCTTTCCGACCCAGGGACTGAACCTCTGTATCTTATGTCTCCTGCATTGGTAGGTGGGTTCTTCATCACTAGCACCACCTGGGAAGCTCCAAGCAACCTTCATACTCTTACCTGTTTCCAACTTTCCAGCCTCCCCTTCCTTTTTTACATACAATGCACAGACTTTTGCCTGTGCCTCTTTGCCTTGCCTGTGGGCTGCTGCTGCTGCTAAGTCACTTCACTTGTGTCCGATGGCCTCAATAAGGGAGGGGCATGCACCTGTCTCTTTGAGAAAAGGGACATTCGGTCATTTTCCTCCTCATTCCTGCCTCTCATAGCCTAGCATCATCACAGGTGAGGAATGTTCTCTGAACCTTATGTAAACAGACTTCTGATTAAAGTGAAGGAGTTAGGTGATGAACACCAATACAAAGATTTTCATATTTTTTTATTATAAATAGCCCAAATATTTGGTCCCATTTCCAGTTTAAATGAGTAAACCATAATATTGATGGTTTGCAACAGATGCAAGATGAATTGAGCTTCTCTACCAGCTAGCTGAACCACTTTTAATGGGGAATATATCGAAGCTATAAATTCCTGCCGACAGGATTGCCATGCACTAGCATAATATATCTTCTATTCAATCTTTTATACATTATGTTTTGTCCTGCATTCCCGTGGCTATATTTATGGATTGTGAGCCTTTCTGTGAAGAAGCACCAAGTACCAACTCTTTGTTGTCTATGGCCACTGGAGACAGTCATCACTTGTTCATGTTCTTTATAGGAGAGTTGGGGGGTGGCACCTTCATTCTCATGGGTGAGTTTCCTCTCTGGGAATGAAGCTTTGTGGTCCCAAACCTTTCTGGGATTTTACTACCCAGTGGGAGGAAAAGCCAGCAGAGGAAATGAGTGGATGCTGATGCTAAACAGGAGAACCAGCCCATTGCTCTCTCTTCGCATGGCAATTGATAGCATCAGGTAGATTTTAAAATCTAGCCACATTTTTTATAGCATCAGGTACAGAAAGTGGACCCTCTGTGGCCATGATCCCCTTTCATTGTTGTCATTGTTTTTCTCCCATCAGGCAGTTGTTTCTACAAACTTTCTCAGTGAAAGTTCAAGTGTTAGTCCCTCAGTCATGTCAAACACTTTGTGATCCCATCCTCTGTCCATGGAATTCTCCAGGCAGGAATACTGGAGTTGGTTGCTATCCCCTTCTCCCAACCCAGGGATAGAACCTCGGTCTCCTATACTGCAGGCAGATTCTTTACAAGTTGAGCCACCAAGGAACCCCCCCTTAATGCCCCCATCTCCAACACATAAGCTGTATGGAGCCAAAATGTAGCTTTATTCTGGGAAAAAAGCAACCCAGCTTGAGCTAACATCTCTGAGGTGTCCCACCCCTTGGGTCTGTCTCTCGACTTTGCTGCTTCCTTCAAAACCTCAGTCATCTTCAGCACTATTGTTGGGGAGAATGGCACTTCCAGGGATGTTCTGATAAATATTTAATTACTTTAGTGTGTTTATTACCTTTGTTTCTAATGTAATTTCTTTAATTGTAAGTTTATATCATTTTATTTTTAGGAACAGCTCTATTTAACAACAGTCTCCCTGAATTTCTGAAAATGGAACATTTTAGCTCTCAGGCACTGGCAGGAGTTGTCTTGAAGATTAGGTCACGACTCATGTGCAACCAAAGCCTGACACAGAGGAATCTCTGCTTTCCGGATAGCTATCCACATTAATAAGAATAAGGGGTAGGATAGGTGTTAGCTCTTCTCTAAATTTTTGGTAGAATTCAGCTGTGAATCCGTCTGGAGCTGGGCTTTTGTTTGCTGGAAGATTTCTGATTACAGTTTCAATTTCTGTGCTTGTGATGGGTCTGTTAAGGTTTTCTATTTCTTCCTGGTTCAGTTTTGGAAAGTTGCACTTTTCTAAAAATTTGTCCATTTCTTCCACGTTGTCCATTTTATTGGCATATAATTGCTGATAGTAGTCTCTTATGATCCTTTGTATTTCTGTGTTGTCTGTTGTGATCTCTCCATTTTCATTTCTAATTTTATTGATTTGATTTTTCTCTCTTTGTTTCTTGATAAGTCTGGCTAATGGTTTGTCAATTTTATTTATCCTTTCAAAGAACCAGCTTTTGGTTTTGTTGATTTTTGCTATGGTCTCTTTTGTTTCTTTAGCATTTATTTCTGCCCTAATTTTTATGATTTCTTTCCTTCTACTTACTCTGGGGTTCTCCATTTCCTGCTTTTCTAGTTGCTTTAGGTGTAGAGTTAGGTTATTTATTTGACTTTTTTCTTGTTTCTTGAGGTCTGCCTGTATTGCTATGAACTTTCCTCTTAGCACTGCTTTTATAATGTCCCACAGGTTTTGGGTTGTTGTGTTTTCATTTTCATTCATTTCTATGCATAATTTGATTTCTTTTTNGCATTGAAACATGTATACTATCAAGTAAGAAATGAATCGCCAGTCGATGTCCAATGCAGGATGCAGGATGCTTGGGACTGGTGCAAGGAGAGGACCCAGAGAGATGGCATGGGGTGGGAGGTGGGAGGGGATTCATGTTTGGGAACGCTTGTACACTCGTGGTGAATTCATGTCAATGTTTGGCAAAACCAATACAGTAATGTAAAGTAAACTAAAGTTAAAATAAAAATTAAAAAAAAAGATTAAATGCAATAAACATTAAAAAAAAAAAGAATAAGGGGAAGTGGGAGGGAGGAGAAAAAAGAAGTTGGTGAAAGTGAAAGTGTTAGTCTCTTAGTTGAGTCTGACTCTTTGCAACCCCATGGACTATAGCCCGCCAGGCTCCTCTGTCCATGGGATTTCCCAGGGAAGAGTACTGGAGTGGGTTGCCATTCCCATCTCCAGGGGATCCTCAGACAGATTTTTTACCAGCTAAGTCATGGGAGAAACCCAAAGAAGTTGGCACTTGGAGGTAACTGGGACCATCTTCAGCAGGGAAGCTTCTATGGAAGAAGGCTAAGTGACCCCTTACCCTTAGGTATCAGAACATCACAAGGTGGCCTCCTCATTCAGCTTCCAGGAACTGCTCTGGAAATTCCCCAGATGTCACATACAGCAAGGCCAAGGACCCCTTGATGCAAAGAACTGACTCATTAGAAGAGACTCTGATGCTGGGAAAGATTGAAGGCAGGAGAAGGGGACGACAGAGGATGAGATGGTTAGATGGAGCCTCACCAGCTTGATGGACATGAGTTTTGAGCAAGCTCTGGGAGTTGGTGATGGACAGGGAGGCCTAGCATGCTGCAGTCCATAGGGTCACAAAGAGTCAGACACTACTGAGCGACTGAACTGAACTGAACTGAAGGACAACATCCCAAAGCTGAATAGAAGGGATCTCTGCATTACTCCTCATTACCCAATTCACTGTTCTCAAGTTGAATCTGAGCAGATGTGCACAACCAGCTTTCTTTTCACCAAGGTAGACCCTGAGTGATTAAAGGACGATGACAAGGATAAAAGCAGGGAGCTTTTCTCCCTGGGTGAAGTGTAGCTAATATGAACACCTGCTTCATGGCATTGTCGTGAGGATGAATTGAACTAATCCATGTAAAGTGATTAGTCCAAGGAATGTGTGCCGTGGCACTTATTGTGCTTGTCAGACCTGAGGAAACCTAGTCTAATGGTGTAGGTATTTGGCAACTGTTTAGAAACGGTGATTAAGTGTCTGACAAGCTTTTATCCTCTTTATATTGTGAACTTGAGAGATCCCAACACCCCTCCTCAGCTTCCTCCTGCTTTTTTCTCACTGTGTTAATTAGTAGAAATAAAATTCCCCAGGGGATTCCCTGGTGGCTCAGTTGGTAAAGAATCCACCTGCAATGTAGGAGACCTGAGTTTGATCCCTGGGTCACGAAGACCCCCTGGAGAAGGAAATGGCAACACACTCCAGTATTCTACCTGGGAAGTCCCATGGACAAAGGAGGCTGGCAGGCCCCCTGACAGTCCATGGGGTCGGAAGAGTCACACACAACTTAGTGACTAAACCACCACCACCAAAATTTCCCCAACCTAGAGATCCAAGGAGCCGGGAGTATTCAACGGGACATTCACAGGGTTGAACGTGATCCTCTGCTACCCACCCATCCCCAGCCTATCAACACCTCTGGAGACTGGTCTTCTGTTGATCCAAGATCAACTTTGAAAAAGATTTTCCAATGTACAAGACACAACTATGCCCGGTTATATATAGCCACCAATAAATTTTCTTTGTTTTTACTTTGCCTTTTGCTAGCTGTACCATGACTCAATACATTTTTGTGTTTATACAAAGTTTATTTGGATGACTTCATGTTAAACCTCAGATAAATGCTTCCTTATGTGTTAAAAAAAAAAGAGAGAGAGAGAGAAAGAGCACAGGATGTGGAGTTGTTCACGCCCTGGATCTAACAACAGCCCAGCAAAGTGCTAAGCAGCTTAAGCCACGAAACACCAGTCTCAATATTCTCGATGGTGAACCAGAACAGGTAATTCCTAATTCAGAGGGATGCTATGAGGGGGAATTTAAAATTCTTTGTAAACTGAATCTGCACTTTACCTGGGTTAGTGGTTTCTGTTTTCAGTGTAGTAAATGGGTGCCACGTGAAGCGTTTCACATCCATTATCTCATTGGAAATTTACATTCTTAAAGTAGGAGCAGGAAAATGGTGATTTTTGAAGTGGTTAAGTGGAGTTGCTGGGCTGGGCTGAGAGCTTCTCACTGGACTGAAGCAGGAAGTACTTGGGAAAAGTAGGGTAAAGCCAGATGAAGAGTGTGGACTTCATAATACCAGCAAAGGAATATTTAGGATCTCTGAGCAGAGAAGAATGCATAATTGAATTTGCTAAATCTTGTTTAGCTGACTTACTCTTCTGCCTCAAGCAGAGAGAGCCAGTTCTTTGAGTTTAACATTCAGCCATGCCCTCTCCATCACACAGATGTATCGCAGATTTGAAAAGGTATTTTCCTGGTTCTCAAGAATTAACAACAAGCCCCCAATTTGGCAATAAAAATCAACCAAAAAATGCCATGTTCTAAGAGATTCCTGCCATTGAAACCAGACCCTGCCTCTAGCCAGACCTATTTCCAGGTGGTCCAGAAGGGTCTGAGTTATCCGTTCGGTGAGGTGCAATGAGTCAGGGAGAACGCTGGCAGGGACCTGCTGTGGTGCAGAGCACCTGTGCTTGAGCAAAACCCTGTGGGCTAACTCACTTATACTCAAGTCCCAGTTTTGGTGCTACACCAGCTCTATGACCTTAACCAATTTAATTAGCCTTTCTGCGCCTCATTTTCCTCATCTAAAATATTCCAGTAACGGTAGCTGCTTCATACTGCAATTATGAGGATTATATGTTCCTATGGACTGAATGTCTGTGTTCCTCCAAAATTTATGCACTGAAGCCTAAGCCCCCAGTGTGATGGCATTTGGAGATGGGGTATTTGGGAGGTGATTAGGGTTAGATGAAGTAATGAGGATAGGGCCCCTTTGATGAGATCAGTGCTTGTAGGAAGAGGAATGGGCTTCCCAGGTGTTGCTGGTGGTAAAGAACCTGCCTGTCAAGGCAGGAGACATAAGAGACATAGATTCGATACCTGGGTAGGGGAGATGCCCTGGAAGAGGGCACGGTAACCCACTCCAGTATTCTTGCATGGAGAAACTCTTGGACAGAGGAATCTGGTGGGCTGTGGTCCATAGGGTCACAAAGAGCTGGACACAACTAAGGTGACTTAGCATGCACACATACACAGGAAGAGGAATAAGGTTCTCTCTCTTTCAGTGTGTACATACACTTTCTCCTTTCTTCTACTGGTATGATTTATATTTTGTCTTAGATGGTTATTTCTGTTTTACTTAAGGTCATCTGTTAATTTTTTCAACTTGTAACATGCCATTAGGAAATTTTTCTATTTTTAGCTGTATTGAAATATAATTGATATGCAAAATTAGATCCATTTTATGTACATCGCTTGATGAGTTTGGACATATACTTACACCCATGATACCATCACCATAACCAAGGCACTAAAGTTATCCTTCACCTCCAAAAATTTCCTTGTGTTCTTCTGCATAATTTTTGGTAAGAACAATTCACATGAGATGCATCTTCTCAACATATTTTAAAGTGTGTAATACCTACGGTATTAGCTACAGTGTTCTCTCGTATATATGGTGGGCATACTATACCCACTATATTTCAGTATTTCATCCCTTGTCATTCCCTGAGCATTTCCACATCCCTCTAAACGTACCCAGACCATTCCATTATATGATGATCACCATTATTAACTAGACCCCTATCAATCGACATTCAAGTGATTCAAGTATTTTTCCTTCATACATGCAAAATACATTCTAAAATATGCAAATGAAGACCAAAGTGCAAGTGCAAATGCAGGAACACATGCAGTTGCAGGATAAATTCCCGGAAGTGAAACTGAAGAATCAGAGGGTACACACAGGGAATTTTGGTAGAGAGTATATGAATTAAGTTCCCACCTGTAATGATTAGGAATTCCCTTTACTCCAAACCTACCCAATATATGTGTCATCAAGCTTTCTGATCTTTTGTCAGTTTGATAGGCATCTCATAAGCATTTGGTTTTCTCTCCGTATTTAACATATTTTCATACTTGGGGATATTTGCATTTCCTTTTATGTGAATGCTTCATGTTCTTTTTTTTTATTCTTGGAGTAAAATTGGTTTACAGTGTTGTGTTAGTTTCTCCTGAACAATGAAGTAAATCAGCTATGTGCATACATATAGCCTCTCCCTCTTGGACCCCCTTCCCCCGACACCCCTCATCCCGCCACCTCTCGGTCACCGCAGAGCACTGAGCTGAGCTCCCTGCGCTGTGCAGCAGCTACGCTAGCTTTACATTTTACGCATGGTGGTGCGTGCATGCCAGTGTGTCTAGCCTCCAAGTTCGTCCCTCTCCTTCCCCCGCCGTGTCCACATGTCCATTCTCTATGTCTGCATCTCTATTCTTACCTTGGAAATGGGTTCATCTGTGCCATTCTTCTAGATTCCACAGAGATGTATTAATCCCACTACTGGGCATACACCCTGAAGAAACCATAGAGGACACATGTACCCCAGTGTTCATTGCAGCATTGTTAACAATAGCCAGGCCATGGAAGCAACCTAATGTTCAGCGACAGATAAATGGTAAAGAAGATGTGGTGCAATATCACTCAGCCGCTAAAAGGAATGAAACGGAGTCATCTGTAGAGACGTGAATGGACCTAGAGTCTGTTGTGCAGAGTGAAGTAAGTTAGAAAGAGAAAAAATATATATCATTTATGAATGTTTCATATTCTTTTCTCATGTTTGACTTGGACTATTGGGCATTTTTTTTTCTTAAGGATGCTTGTGTGTATGCATAGTTGCTCAGTCATGAAGGACAGGGAAGCCTGACATGCTGCAGTTCTTGGGGCCACAAAGAGTTTGATAGGATTGAGCAACTGAACAACAACCACAATGTTTTCTCTTATCTCTTTACCAGACTCTTATCCACTAGACAGAAATCTGCCTCTGCTTAGAAATTTCCCTTGTGCTAGTTGCTCCTACCTCTCATAGCAATAGGCTCTGTTTATTTCCCTTACACTTATCACAGTATACTAATGCTTTTATTTATATGTTTGAGGTAGATTACAGAAGTACTGGCTCACAGAGGGATTGCCCCCAATATTTTCACATACTCCATGCACACCCACCCTACTGTGGTCCAAACTCTTCCTGTCTCTGGGCGTGGAACATGATTTGGCAAATGCGTCAATCACGATGTTCTGCAAGCAGAAGTTTTAAAAAGTGCTTGTATATTGGAGTTTGCAGTGTCTCTTGTTCTTTAGGACACTGAGATGACCCTATGAAGAGTCTATCATACTAGGGGTTGAGAAGTCTATGAGGATCAGCAACAAGCCACCTGGCTGAGTTCCCCACACCAGCCAGCCTGCCTGATACATGAGTGAGCTCATTCTCCATCATGCAGTCCCATCCAAACTCCCAGATGACCACAGAGATGAGCCAAGCCAACCCAGAGCAGAAGAACCCTCTAGCTAATCCACAGAACTGTGAAAAATAACAAATGCTCATTGTTTGAAGCCATAAAGTTTTGGCGTAGTTTGCTACACTGTAAAAATTAACTGTCCTTCTTACTCAATTGTGACCACTTCAATGACTTATTCACTGAATATAGGGCCTAGCACCATGCTGGACACATAAAGTCTTCTTGATTAGTATTTTTAAGCTGAAAACTATGATGGAATCAAAAGGAGTGATTCCAACTTTAACCTTGTTGTTCCTGTTCAACTGCTAAGTCGTGTCCAACTCTTTGCAATCTCATGGACTGCAACACACCAGGCTTCCCTGTCCTTCAGTATCTCCAGGAATTTACTCAAACTCATGTCCGTTGATTCAGCAGCACTATCCAACCATTTCACTCACTGTCGCCCCCTTCTCTTCCTGCTCTCAGTCTTTTCCAGCATCAGCGTCCTTTACAATGAATGAGCTCTGTGTATCAGGTGGCCAGACTTTACTGTATGGTTCTGCTTAGTCGTAGTCATGTCTAGCTCTTTGCGACTCCATGGACTACAGCCTGCCAGGATCCTCTGTCCATGGGATTCTCCAGGCAAGAATACTGAAGTGGGTTTCCATGCCCTCCTCCAGGGCATCTTCCCCACCCAAGGACTGAACTCAGGTCTCCTGCGCTACCAGCCATGTTCTTTCCCTGTGAAAACACATATCACATTTTCTGTGCCTGTTTTGTATAAGTGTCTTCCTCATCAGACTTAAAACTCCGCAAAAGCAGAGGGATCTCTTCTGTGTTTACTCCCTCTTGCATCTGTTCAGCACTGAGCACAATAATGTGATAGGCCCTTGGCAAATATTTGTGGAAGAAGTGAACCAAGACCATTGGCATGTGCATTAATGTGACCTGGCAGGAGAGGTAGGATTAATCACCTCTCTCCACCAGATACAGGCTTCAGCCCCTGTGGTCCCCTTGGCATAACCAATAGGCATACATCCCCCAAAGAGGAAATATGGATGGAACAGAGGAGTGGTGATAACCTGGGGGAAGAGACACGCTTAGAATCAGACACAGGTGGCCGTCTCCTCCTGAATCTAAGTGTGTTCTAGTGTGCAAAGTCCTTCCCAATGGGACTAATCTAGCCTGGTCAAATAGCTTAAGAGTCAAGAGACTGAAGACCCAGGCCCTGCTGTATGACCTATTTCAGCTGACCTAACACTTCTCTGGGGGACAGAAGAATGTCATGCTAGCCTAATACATCAGTTCAAGGCAACATAGCAAACATATGAAGTTGTTTTGTGAAAACAAAAGCCAAATAGACCCCCTTCAATTCAAAAGCAGCCTGTGTCATGTTTCAGAGGGTGTTTGGTGGGTATTACATTTTCCCAGAGAAACCATATTGGAAATGATGGTTAGGTTCCCTGGCTCCCACTCAAAAACTCATTTACACCACAATGTAACTGAAATAACACAAACATACAAAGAAAAACGGCAGGAAAAATACTGTTGCAGTACCAGTAATTAAAACGAAAACAATACCATGGAATAAGAAGTGGTGTTTCTGATTCATCTCAAATGCTAGTGCTTAACAAAAATGGATTTAATTAGAGAGGAGGGGGATGGGAATAAGATTCTGTGGTGCTCCAGGGGCATCTTTCGGATTCAGATGCTCCAATACTGAGTTGGTGACACCGTGTCCCCTCTAAGATACAGTGCTGTTCTTAGCACTGTATCCGAGGTGTGTGCCTTTGCTGTGAGCTGGTCCATATTTTGGGTCATGAGTGGAAGCAAGGAAACAAAAAGGAGATCATCTGGCTGAGTGCTGAAAGAGAAGAAAGAGGATGCAAGGATGGGATGCTAAGCCTGGGAGCAAAAAAGTTACATTTCTGAGACATGTTACGTAATGTTCTAGGAAAGTGTGCCATGTTCCCTGGTTCTTTCTCCATGACAACACAGAAAAAGCATGTCCTATTTTGCAAAGGAATGCACAGAGTCTGGCCAGGAAGGTGCCTTGGATCCAGAGTTGGGTCTCAAGTTTGCTTGATTCTAAAGCCCATTTCCCTTATTCTCTCTTCCTTGGTGGATGATGAGGACAGAAGAAAAGGGGAGCACTGTTCCTAAGGAGATGTTGAGGAGGTGGAGGCCTCCTGCAATACACCAGGGCATCACCCTTCCAGAACACATGACTGTCAACAGAACAAGGCATTGAGGAGGCTTCAGGCTTGGGGTGGGAAAGAAAGACACACAAACCACCACCTGCGACAAACGAGGGCTTGAGAGTAAGGCTTGTGACTCTAGCCAGAGCCTGAACAAATAAATGCAAGGCACCATTTACCAGCAGATATGAGCCCACCCTAAAATCAATGACTTACAGTGAGATCAAATCCATAGAGAGACAAGGAAGAGCACAATCTCAGAGCCAAGCACAAAACCCTAAAGGAGAGAGGTTAACAAATAAATAAAGCAAAATTAATAACAGAAGAAGACATGCTGAATGGAAAATGCACCTTGCCAGGAAGACTCTGTCTCCTCGTGTAAACAACTGGCAAGAAAGCACAGGGAGGGAAAGAAGCTTTGCAAATCATCATTTTCTCTCATGTTGATCAACCCAGGGGTTCTCGCTCATAAAATTAAAAGAAATAAAATTCAACTGTAACCAGCTCCCTGGGGCTCCTTGGAAGTGCTCACGTGGCAGGGAGCTGCCTGGGGGAAGGAAGCGTGCTAGGTTCCTTCATCCCATTGTTCGCTGCTCTATGTAGCAGTGATGACCAAGTTACAGGGTCAGCAAGGATGAGCATTCTCCAGATACAGGGCTCTGATGGACCGCCCACCTGGACCGCAGGCACAGCCTCCAAGCTGAGGAGGTCTCTCGGTTCCTCCCATGGCTGCCTGCTTTCTGATCAGCCTGGCAAGTATGAACTCACACATGCAGTCATGTGCTCTGTGTGATGACACAAGAGTGCCACCGGGTGTGCAGATGTCCCCAGCAGGGTGCCTGCCCTCAAGGAACCTATGACCCAGTTGCAGCAAAAAGACTGATGTGGGAAACTACCCAAGAACCACTTTTACACCCATTCAGTGCACGCTCCCTGAGCCCGACAACTCCCTTCCCCATCTCCTCCTGATTTCAGGGATCCTCAGCGAGATGCCCATATTTGCAAGGCATGTGGCAACCCTAGGGCTCTGGGTTTCCCAGCTGGAAAATAGGATTGATGTAAAAAGTGGAGATGTCCATGAAACCCAGCTCTTCACGTTGCAAGTTAAGTCTGCAAATAAATCACTCATTGGCTTTTAAAAGTGATTTTGGAAATGCAAATATTAGCTGTTAGCATTGGTGGGTCAGAGGTGACATCAAAAGTGGAGCAGAAATTGGACTACTGGGCCATTCGTGATATTTGTGCTTAATACCAAGTGAAATGTATTATTTGAAGGAGAAACCTTTGGCTTAACAACCAGAAAATGACTCTGAGCCCCTAGCAGCTCAGCTTTATTCCTCACTCTTCAATCGGATTGGCTCTTACAGACCTGGCAGGCAGTGCAGTCCTGGGGGCTTTCCTTCGCTGCTCCTCATTCTTTCCTCATCCTTTCTCTGTCTCTCTCCATCTCTCTCTTTCTCTGTCTCTCTCTGGGTGTCTCTTTCTGTCTCTGTCTCTCTCTGGGTGTCTGCTTCATTGTGTCTTCATGTATCTGAGCCTCTGTCTGTCTCTCTGTGTTTCTGTGTCACTCTATGTCTCTCTCTGTTTCTGCCCCTCTGTCTTTGTCTCCCTGTGTCTCCCTCTGTCTCTGTCTCTCTGTGTCTGTGTGTGTGTCTCTGTCTGTTTCTCTCCGTGTGTCTCTTCGTGTCTCTGTTTCTGCCTCTCTGTCTCTCTGGGTGTCCCTCTCGTTCTCTCTCTCCATCTCTGTGTGTCTCTTTCTGTCTTTGCTTCTCTATATTCCTCTGTGCGTGTCTCTCTGTTTCTGTCTGTCTCTCTCTTTCTGTGTGATCAGCTGAACACACAAACTAGTAAAAAGAGGAGGAAGCCCAATATTAGGAGAGCAAATCATGGTTGATTATCAGGCCTCCTAACAACCAGACATTGAATGAAGCATTTTATAACCATCATCTGAGTTTGCATAACCACCCTGCGTGGAGTGACTGACACTCCCGAGTATTATTTGGGTGAAAAATTCTTATCTTGGCCTCCCAGGTGGCGCTAGTGATAAAGAATCTGCCTGCAAAGAAGAAGACCGGTTCGATCCCTGAGTCAGTAAGATCCCCTGGAGGGGGAAATGGCAACCCACTCCTACAGTATTCTTGCCTGGAGAATCCCACTGACAGAGGAGCCTGGTGGGCTACAGTCCATGGAGTCGTGAAGAGGTGGACACGACTGAACACAGGGAAAATTCCCAGAAATGATGAGGAGAGACACCAGAGTCCAACAGTCAGAGCTTCTTACTAAGAGTTCAGACTTCTGACAAAGCAAGAGCCCTGAGAGCACAGGGTTTGCTGCTATCGTCACTCAGTCAGGTCCGACTCTTTGTGACCCCATGGACTACAGCCCACCAGGCTCCTCTGTCCATGGGATTTCCCAGGCAAGAATATTGGAGTGGGTTGCCATTTCCTCCTCCAGGGGATCTTCCTGACCCAGGGACTGAACCCACGTCTCTGGCATCGGCAGGCAGACTCTTTACCACTGAGCCACCAGGTATGTAACATACCTAACACTGTATGTTAAAAAGAGCTTGGACTTCTCAGGCAAGCTGAGTTGATTCAGACCTGTTTTCTACCACTCACCAACTGTGGGATGCAGGGTGGGGCACTTGATATTTCAGAGGCTTTGTTTCCTCTTTAATATATTGCTACTGCTAAGTCGCTTCAGTCGTGTCCCACTCTGTGAGACCCCATAGACGGCAGCCCGCCAGGCTCCCCCATCCCTGGGGTTCTCCAGGCAAGAACACTGGAGTGGGCTCCCATTTCCTTCTCCAATGCATGAAAGTGAAAAGTGAAAGTGAAGTCACCCGGTCATGTCCGACTTTTCAAAACCCCATGGACTGCAGCCTACCAGGCTCCTCTGCCCATGGGGTTTTCCAGGCAAGAGTACTGGAGTGGGTTGCCATTTCCTTCTCCACTTTAATATATTAGGGAGAACAATATCAGAGGAGCTGGATGGTCATGCAGATTCAGTAGTTATAGGCTACACTGTGTCCCCACTAAACTGATATGTTGAAGTCTTAACCCCAGTACCTAAAGATGTGACTATATTGAGAGATGATGTCTTTAAAAAGATAACTGAGTTAAAATGAGATCATTTGTAGTCATGTCCAACTCTTTGAGACCCATTGGGCTGTAGCCTGCCCAGCTCTTCTGCCCATGGAAATTTTCGGCAAGGATACTGGAGTGCAACCCACTCCAGTATTCTTGCCTAGAGAATCCTGTGGACAGAGGAGCCTGGTGGGCTGCTGTCCATAGGGTCACATAGAGTCAGACATGACTGAAGTGACAGCATGCATGCATGCATGCCGTTTCCTTCTCCAGGAGATCTTCCCAACCCAGGAATCAAACCTGAGTCTCTGGTGTCTCCTGCATTACAGGTGGATTCTTTACCTGCTGAGCCATGGGGAAGCTCTAGTGGGCCAATACAATTGATGTTCTCAGTAGAAGAAGAGATTAGGACACACACATACAGAAGGGAGACCATGTGGGGACAGTGGAAGGAGAAATGGCTGTCCACAAGTTAAGCAGAGAGGCCTCAGAGGAAACCAGCCTGCTGATCCTGGATCTTGGACTTCCAGAACTGGAAGGAAATAAAGTTCTGTTGTTTAAGCCACCAGTCTATTGTACTTGTTTATGGCAGCCCCGATAAACCAATACAAGCATTTCAAAGGTAGTTCAGCTTTCTGATACAGATACAGAAACTGAGGTCTAAGAAAGTCAATTGACTTGCCCAAGGCCAGTTAAAAGTCAGTTAAGGCTCAAACCTCTATGTACCGATGTGTATCCCAGGGCTCATTCTAAGATCCTGTATTGTGTTTAGGGACCAGAAAGCCAGACCAGCCTCAACTCTCCATGAAGAGTACTCTCCCTTAGGACTGGTGAAGTCATCCTGGTACCTCAGTCCACTGAGACTGTAATACTAATTAACTGAAGCCTCCGTTCAGCACCGAACAGTGTCAACTTGGGGTAACAGTCATCTACCCTTCCCTACTAACTCATGTTCCTATATTACTTAGAGGACTGCTTGTGTTTCAATAGGTAACTGATTGATTAACCTGGACATGGGAAGAGGGGCACATAGAAAAAGTGATGGAGGCTCACAAGACTCACAAGACTTCTAAAAGGAAGTACCAGAGATACTGAACCACTAACATGTTCTGATCTGGTGTTCACCATATAATTGGGTCTAAGTATTCAAAAGGGGCCACTCTCCATATCTAGCCTTTGAAAATGCAATTTCTCAATCAGAGGACACAGTCCCAATTCTGTCACTAATTTTCTCTGTGATCTTGAATCCATCACTTAGATTATTCATGCATTCATTTTTTTCATGTGGAGAATGAGGGAAAAAGAAAACCTGCCTCACCTACCTTACAGACATACAGCGAATATCAAATAAGATAATGTACAGGAAAGCACTTGGAAAAGTATAAAAATGTTATTCAAATATGAAATGTGACAAATCCTTCATCCTCAGGAATATATGTGGATCAGAATGAATCTCTGTCTGGAGGAGGCAGCAGCAGTCATAATAGAAATGTGAGGCTTGATTGACGGCCAGTCTACATGAGTGGCTTTCAGATTTGGAAAGGGAACTGTGGCTGCAATGAAAAAACTTGAGGCTAGAAATCCCAGCCCCACCAGGAACAATGCGTGTGATCTCATATAAGCCCCTAATTCCTCTGAGGCTATGTTTTTCATGTCAAACATGAGGATAATAATCACCTTGTCTTCCAAATGAGGTTACTGTAAAAATCAAGTAAGATTGCACACACATACACATGTGCACACACATGCATGTGCCTGGATTTAAAAGAATAATATGTTAAATAGACTGAGTGGGACAGGAGCTGAGTGTTAGGGGAGAAATTGAATTAGGAAGATTCTAGTTGGAGACACTACACGTTTGCCTACAAGGTACTCTGATGAAAAAGTCAGTTATAGAGTATTAGAAAGGGCTTGGAAGTAGAGAATTACCTAGAAAAGCAGAAGTAGACCAACCAAGAGAGAAAATGTAAATTCAGCCAGACATCAACAGGTAAAGACTATGTGACTTTCAGAATTAAAATACTGGGAACTCGACTGGAGCAAAGCTAAGCCTTTTTTCAGGTATAATATCTGAATAAAACATTCAGACCCATATTTCCTCGGTAAAGAGGGCAACGGAGAAAAATATTCAAACTGTGTATAGAAGCTAAAAACCTTAGAGTGAGACAGAACCTAAAAATCTAATTAATTGTTTTACCTTTGTCAAACTGAACTGAGCAATGAGATTATATTTGTAATTTGGTCACCTATCCCTATAGTTCATCCCTTGGTTGCTCTGAATATTCTTTTTACATGGTTTCTATTCCCAACTATTTATATATATAACACCTTGAAAATATTAAGGAGGAGAAAGTAGCAAGAATTGTCTTATGTGCTTTATATCAGTTCAGTTCAGTCGCTCAGTCGTGTCCGACTCTTTGCAACTCCATGAATCACAGCACGCCAGGCCTCCCTGTCCATCACCAACTCCTGGAGTTCACTCAGACTCACGTCCATCAAGTCAGCGATGCCATCCAGCCATCTCATCCTCTGTCGTCCCCTTCTCCTCCTGCCCCCAACCCCTCCCAGCATCAAAGTCTTTTCCAATGAGTTAACTCTNAAGAGGCAGGTCAGGTGGTCTGGTATTCCCATCTCTTTCAGAATTTTCCACAGTTTATTGTGCTTTATATCACTAGACATCTATTAAACATTCAATTCTCAGAACAACTTAGAAAATTATAAAAGTGGAAACCTGTGAGTCTTACAATTAAGGAAACTAAAGTTCAGAGGGTAATATCTCAATAAAAGGTGATAATTAAATCCAGAATTGGGGCCAACTTAACAGGTGACACTAGTGGTAAAGAACCTGACTGCCAATGAAAGAGACATAAGAGATGCCAGTTCAATCCCTGGGTGGGGAGGATCCCCTGGAGGAGAGCATGGCAACCCACTCCAGTATTCTTGCCTGTAGAATGCCATAAGTGAGCCTGGTGGGCTACAGTCCATAGGGTCCCACAGAGTCAGACTTGACTGAAGCAACTTAGCACACACACATATCCAATAGCCTGTAACAAGTGCCTGCTGATTCTTTCCTTCCCTGGAATAAAAAGACTGGAAAAATAGTGATGTTTCATGATAAAGGTTTATTTCTCTCTTATGTAAAAGAAACCCAGAGATAGCAATCAGGAAGTGTCAGGGTAGATCCAGTCACCAAGGAACAGGTTCTTACTGTCTCTGCTTCACTATCTCTAAGGTATAGTCCTCATCTTCATGGTCCTAAAAGATTACCAGAGCTTCAGCCATCACATCCATGATCCCAGGAATAAAATGGAGGAAAAAGAAAAAAGATACTCTCCTCCCTTTTCTAAGTGACTTCTTGAAAGTCCCACACTAGATGTCCTCTTGCATTTCATTGACTAGAACTTAGCTATATAGCCTTCTAGGTCATAAGGGATTCTGGAAAACATAGTCTTTTATCTGGGAAGCAATATGTCCAATTAAATTTGGTTCTTCTACCAGACAAAGGGGATTATGAATATCAGGATGCAACTAGAAATATCTGCCGTGCTACAGTTTCCTAATTCCAAGCCTGTGTTCTTTGTTGTTGTTCTTTAGTCACTATGTCATGTCCAACCCTTTTGCAACCTTGTGGACTGTAGCCTGCCAGGCTTCTCTGTCCATGGGATTTCCCAGGCAAGAACTCTGGAATGTGTTGCCATTTCCTTCTCTGTGTGCTCCTCGGAAACCCCTAAAATGCATCTATTTGAGGAATTCCCAGACCCATTTGAACACAAGTGGTATCAGCTCAATCTAGTCCTGCTGTTAGATGGGAAAATAAAAGCAGCATATCTTGATTGCTGTTACTATTGCTATTATTTAAGGGACAATTGGCCTCAATGGAACAAAGGGTACAGTGAACACTGAAGAGAAATCCAGGAAGTTATCTTGTGCCTGTTCAACCAAGATACAACTTTTACGTTTGGTCATGAAAATTATGGTCAGAAATGCTTCCAATATAAATGTAATTTGGAGAGAGAAATACCAAGACTGGAAAGAGAATGGCTAAAATCTAAGTTAAATTTTGTTCTATCTGTTGGCTTTCAAGCTTGCTGAAGTGAACATTTCAAAAAGGAAACAGAGCGGACAAATTTTATCATTTTGCAAAAACAGGTCTAGGTGTATTTTGCAGATATAAATGATCATGAAGAAATAGCACAATTGCAACAAAGCACCTTACAATCCCATATGGAGCCAGCATTCTGGAAACCAGACCAAAAAAATATAACAATGCCCATTGTGTTCACTCACTGCATCATTTCCAGAGCTGCAGCATCCAGTTGGGTCTGGGACAGTGGTATTTTTTCCAGCCCAGACCCCACAGTGTCCCTCTACATGGTTCTAGAAGCTTCTTCTGGCCCATTTTCCTTCATTCCAAAGCCAGTCTAGATGAGCTCTTTCTGGGGGCAGAAAACTAAGCATGTTTCCAACTACCTCAAATCAAGTCATCTTACCCTGGACAGGTTCCTTCTCCTGCCTGGACCTAGATGTCCTCATGTATAAAATGGATAAGTAGACCAGTTAACCAGAGGTCCCATTAGCACCAGATTTCATGAACACTGAATTGTGTCATAGCATAAGCTTTGGTGAGGGGTACCAAGAAGTGACAACCATTCTGTGCGCATGTGCTAAGTTGCTTCAGTCCATGTCTGACTCTTTGCAACCCTTTGGCCTGGGGCCCGCTAAGCTCCTCTGTCCATGGGATTCTCCAGGCAAAAATACTGGAGTGGGTTGCCATGCCCTCCTCCAGGGGATCTTCACGACCCAAGGGTCAAACCTACATCTCTTACATCTCTTGCATTGGCAGGTGAGTTCTTTACCACTAGTGCCACCTGGGAACCATTCTAGTTCTTTTAAAAATTTGCACACTACAAAGGTCAATCTGTTTGAGAACTGTCCTCCAGAGCTTCATTCAATCTCACAAGAAAAACAAGCACAGCTATTGTTTGAGTCCTCTGCCCTGGGGCCCCAGGTAAAGAGCCTTTTGCTGTCTCCAGAGATGCCTGCGGGATCAAGGCAGCAGAGTGCTCTGAGCCTGCTCAAAGCCTGAACTCTTGACTCAGACCTAAGTTCAAATTCCAGATGAGCAGCTTCCTGTCTGTGGTCCTTTGTGTGCTCAGTCGTGTTGATTTTTTGCTACCCCATGAGCTGTAGCCCACCAGGCTTCTCTGTCCATGGAATTCTCCAGGGAAGAATACTGGAGTGGGTAACCATTCCCTTCTCCAGGGGATCTTCCCAACCAAGAGATCGAGCCCGATCTCCCACCTTGGAGGCAGACTATCTACAACCTGAGCCATTAGGGAAGTCCCAGAAATGTTCTTAACCTTTCTTTTAATTTCTTGATCTCTAAAGTGGAGATCATAATGCCACCGATCATAGGGTTGCTGAATGAATGACATGATGACATGATGCACTTTGGGCTCCTAGCCCGGTGTCTGGCACTTACGAAGCATTCACCTAATATTAACTGTTATTATTACAGAAACTTTACTTACAACACTTAGAGACAGAACAAATCCTGCTCCCTAGGAATCTAAAGTTTGTGAGCCTGCCTGTGAGTTTTCTATGCCTTAAACCTCAGAATAATCCAGATGAATTAAAATGTTTTATCTGCAGCCCCAGAGTTTGTCCCCAATCTGGCAGGAAATAGTCCACAGTTCCACCGAATAATTCAAAACCCATATCAGAAGGGGTGAGAGAGAGAGAGAGAGATAGTATGTGTGTGTGCGTATGTGAAAAGCAATCAAAGAGATAAAAGAAAAGAATCCTGTGTTCTCTAAAAATAGGAGGGCGGGGGTGGAGGGACACTTGCAACCACTTCGAGGAAGAATCAGCTACCTACAGACATTACCTGAACACATAACATAAAGCTCATCTTAATCAGTGGAAGCGACATTGCTGAAAATCTGGTGATTTTCATCTGGAGCTGACAACATGGTAATTTACATTCCGCACAGCGTAACCAAAGAGCTTGTTATGCAAACACAGGCCACTGATTTGACAAATCTCCTGGAAACAGAATTAATGTCTGTATTCTGTGCAAAGATGTAATTTATTTTAATATTTTAAAGAGATAATATATATCTATCTATCTCTATATATTCAGGGAGTGAGATATATGCACGCATTGAGATATATATATTTAAATAGAGTCAAGCTTAGGGGCTGGGGCTGGTGTGCTGCATCGTTAAAAGGTCTGAGAACTACAATGAAAATGGCATTGCTGATTACTACCAGCATCTTTCATTTGGTGTGTTTCTCTTTTTATTCTTGGTGATAACATAAATATTATTCTTTTGTGAAAATGCTTTATTTATGGTGCCAGAGCAAGGAATGCATTTCATGGTAATTGATGTTTTTTGATAGAGAGCAAGTTGAGCTCTGCCCAACTGCAGAAAAAGTTTTAATTGTGTGGAAGGCTCCAATAGGTATTTCCTAGTCATCTCTTTTTTAAAGGGAAAATTTTTGTTAAAGGAGAATTTAGCCCTTGCTGTTTATAAAGGATTGACTCTGAAGACAGGGGATCAGTATCCTGACCTCCTCCACCCACTGCAGACTATGACACCAACAGAGTTTGGGAGAGCAGTTCCAGAGAGACACATTTTATGGGCTTCTCAAAAAAAAGTTTATGTAACTCTTTTGGGGGCAGATCTTCTAGGTCTTGGGCTTCACTGAAGCTTTGACGGGTATTCGTCTTTCAGAAGGAGACCTCAATCCTTATTTTTCCCCAATGGGAAATCAAGAAAAGAAGTGGCTTCTCATCAAATCTTTACAGCCCTTCATCCCCTCTTTTCACTCACCTCTCATTTCCATTTCAAAACTATGATTTGGGGAATTAAAACCACTCTACCCTGATTCCCTAGTTCCCTTGAGTCTGAGCACTCCTATCTCCCTCGCCCAACCCCCTCATGGAGGAAGCTAATCAAACCTGTTGCTATGGCCCAGCTGAGGGGTCTAAACTAGAAATCAATGTCCCATGGCCCAGGGGACCCATTTTGCTGCTTTCTCTCTTAATGTCATGTCAGGAGATGTCACCAGGAAGCCAGGCTGCCGAACAGAGCATCAGTTCCCACTTGGAAAGGCCCGTGACAGTCCTCAGGCAGGTGAGACTGGAGAAGAGAGCCCCACTGGGAGGATGCTATTGGGGTTAGACAGTGGGCCTGCTAAGCTCTGTCACTTTTACTGACAGAAGAACCAGGCTCAAAGGAAGGGAGGCAGGGGGCTATGCTCTTCCACGGTGAGAGTGGGCAGTGGGCTCCCCAAGGAGGGGCCACGTCTGTGCCAGGGGTTAGCTAACACAGATCCACCCCTCCCTCATTCTGTCCAAGTTTGAGAAGTAGGTAAATCTTACAGGGGTTGGGGTGGGGGGGGGGACAAGCTTAAGGTTGACCAGATGGCCTCAGAGAGCAGCCATTGGACTAACTTCAATCTGTCCAGTTCTTCCATTCCATGCCCTGTATACTGCCCTAGATTCATTGCACACTCCCTAACCACCCAGATCTCCCAGTGTACCCGAGCTTTTCTTCCTGCTTGTCCCTCACTTCTTACTGCCAACTGGCATCTGACTCCAAGTAGAGCTCTGGTCACTTGCTAAGCACTCTGATGGTCATGATGCATAATTCAGACTTGAATTTAACTCGCAGCTATACAGCACCTGCTGGGGTCCAACATTGCTCCAGGGGCCATGTGTCATGTACCAATCAACCAGAAGACCTGGGTTCCAAGCCTGGTTCCACTGGTCATTGTGACCTCAAGCAGATCAGATATTGGCTCAAGACAAACATCATCTCCTCATTTAAGTCTTCTCAGACCCTATCCCCTACCTCTCTCCCAGACCTTGAGATGTTAGGTGCTTCTTCATCTCTGCCCCTTCAACACTCATTATTTGTGTAAGTCTGCAGTGCCTCCTACACCTCTATCTTTCTCTCCATCCCACTTATGAGTCTTCTGAGCAGATGTATTGGTCAGTTCAGTGTTGTATACCCAATGCCTAGCTGCTTTTTTTTTTTTTAATCTTCCCAACCCAGTGAACCTGGGATCAAACCTGGGTCTCCTGCAGTGCAGGCAGATTCTTTACCAACCAAACCACCAGGGGAGCCCCTGTGCTTAGCTTAGCACTTGGCATATGTTGATGCTCAATAGGCATGGGTTGAACACATGAATGAGTTCAAGAAAAAAGGAGAAAAAGATTAACATCACCTGACTTTTCAGCTACTTCTCCTGTGCTTACTAGGTTAAGGTGGAAGTTGACACAGAAATTGCTGAAAACTTATGTTTTGAGCTAAGGATCCATGTTTCCAATTTATAGTTCATAGAGATCTGAGAGCTTAGGAGAACTTACTAAGTATTCCCTATACTACAGCACACTAAGAAAGGTACTTTAGGCAGTCTAGACCTTGATTCTAAAACAACTCAAACCAAATCACTTAAAACCACACAGAAATTTTCACTACTGGGAGCAATTTCTGCTAAGGGATGTCTGGGCAAAAATAACATGCCGTTTTCTCTTGGATGGTCATTCATTACACACCGCAGCGAATAAATCTAATTTACATTTCTGTTGTTGTTGCTCAAAATACTCAGGCAGGATTGATGGGACTGAGGTGATGCAAGAGGGCAGAACAACAGCCTGTGATTGCATCGTGGGTCTTTCCCTGTGAGGCTGGAAGGGGGCTTCTCCCCAATGCTCCAGAGAGAAAGTGGGAGAAAACCCCTGCAGAGATCAACTGACTTGAGGGGTAGGACTGAGTGGCTCCTGGCCTTCCAGGGGGTCACTCTGGTTCAGTAGCTTTCACACTTTCCAATAAAGCAGTGTGGGAGAGCCCTCCATCTCTACCCAGTCCCTCAGCTACAGAAAAAGTGAAATTTTTACCCTCTGCCTCAAGCAGGCCCAGAAAATCAGGTATCTCTCCCAAGCCATTTCATAGAAACCTCACATGCAAGAGGTTTGACGCTAGAGACATTTACCAAGAATAGAAGCAGAGCTCCAAACTGGGCCAGCAAGGTGCATTACCCAGGGTGGGACAGAGGAGGAGGCTAACAGCCGGAACTAAATACATCTTAGCTAGAGGGAAGAGCAGAGATTTTTCTCAAAGCAACAACAAGGGGGAAAAAAATCTCTGCAGGTTGAAGAGGTGGAGGTGGAGTTTGCCATGCAAGAGGGCTTTCTAGTAGAGAGTTTTTATCTTCCCACTAAAGAAAGATACCGACATACACCAATGTCAGTATCTTGGCAGTGGTGCCCTCTTAACATGTATTTACTTTCTAATTACCCAGGACTGGGTAATTAACCTGTCACTAGACAGTGCTTGTCAACCTAATGAATGGATAAGTATCTGAGTGTTAATAATCAACCCGGTGGAGCCAAGGTGATCCCTGTTCTTATGACTCCATTGACGTGTTTCTCTAGCATAGCTTTATCTTCCTCACACCTTTATTTCCTCTACTGGGATAGTTACTCAAGGCTTCCCAGAGAAGGAAATGGCAACCCACTCCAGTATTCTTGCCTGGAGAATCCCAGGGATGGGGGAGCCTGGTGGGCTGCCATCTCTGGGGTTGCACAGAGTCAGACACAACTGAAGTTACTTAGCAGCAGCAGCAAGGCTTTCAGTGGTATAGATGCTTGAGAGCAACAGTTGAATTCAACAAGTCATTGCTAAATTTGACCCAGCAAATTGCCTTTGTAAAATGTTTCTCTTTCCAGAAATAAGAAAGGAGAAGAGATGGGCATGTGTGGTGGACTATAAAATCCTGGAGGTAAGTGACATCTGGGGCCAGCAAGATGTATTTCTGCTTCCAGGTTCCAGTATGACCACTCTGTAGCACTTGACAACCAGTTCAATGGGGTCCCTGCTTCTCCACCCAGACAGAGAGAAAGATCTCTCTAAGCAGACATCCTAACAGGCCTTCATCTTGCCTTTCATGAAGAAATTTGACAAAGCCATGGATCAGAGTTGGGAGGGGCCCAAGGATGAAGCTGGTGCCGTGCTCCATCCAATCAGCAAATCCAGACCCCTCTCTAAACCTCTCTGAGGGACCCACGCCCATTATCTCCAGCCTCCCCTTTCCACATTGCAGGTAACTTTCAGGCTTCCTATGTGAAGACATGGTCCAGGTCTCATGATTTGATTTCTGGTCAATGTCAGAGCCACTGATTGTTCACCAAAGCCCAGGCCCAGACTCGTGACTGCAGGCTGGAGTGATCCATTCATTCATCCGGAGGCTCCCCATCCTCTCCACACCATCCTGTCTACACTGTCATGTAAACACAGCCAGAGTTGCGACTGTGACCACGGGACTAAACTCTAGAAAAGAATCCTTTCTTTCTCTTCTCCTTCCTCTTTGTTCTTCCCTGCATTCCTTTCCCTCTGGAGTCAGACAGGTGTGGTTTTGAATCAGGGGCCCGTCATTCCCCAGCTGGAACCTTCACATCACCTCTCTGAAGGCCACCTGTGCTGGTGAGTTAGAACACTCATGTTACCTCATGTGTGTGGCAGGAGAGAACGAGATGTGTATGAAGGGTGGCATCTTGAGGATGGTCCATAAACCCACTCTCCTCTTCTCCCTTCCTTTCCTTCAACCTCAGTCTCTGATCTCCCTCACCTACATTTAAAAAACAAAACAAAACAAAACAAAAACACAGGGCTTTTCTTTGAACCACAGACCTGCCTTTTCCAGCCTCAGATGCACTGTGTAGCCAACGGCACCAGGGCTGCAGATGCCTTGTTAATGCCCCGAGGAGGCTGAACCTAGAGACGTGCTCTAGCCATTTTCTGTTTTTGAAAAATGTCTCCCCCTGAGGTTACCACCTGAGGACTGGGACATGAATTAGGGAGGTGAAAAAGAAGCTATGCTGAGGTTCCTCTAGAGAGCAGCCCATAAAAATAATGGTGCACGAAGCAACTAGCTGCCTCCGGGGACTCCCTGCCGCTGTCATCAATGCCTGTTGGTGTGGTTCCTGAGAGTCCTGGAGCTGCCCCAGCTTCTGGGCCCTAAGACACCAGGTAGGAGGTGTCATGGCCAGTCACATGGGTGGGAGGGCTGCCTTCCACACAACGGTGGGTCAGCCCAGCCTGTGCACCTCTAAGCTCCTTCCTCCATCCTCTCTCCTGTGTATGTTTGCCACTCAGTCACATCCGACTGTTTGCGATCTCATGGACTACAGCCCGCCAGGCTCCTCTGTCCATGGAATTCTCCAGGCAAGAGTACTGGGGTGGGTTGCCATGTCTCCTCCCGGGGATCTTCCTGACCCAGGGATCAAATCCAGGTCTTCCACGTTGCAGGAAAATTCTTTACCATCTGAGCCACCAGAGAAGTCCTGCCAGGTGTGTATTTCACTCATCTTCCCTCCTAGGTGGGGGCTTCCCAGGTGGCACTAGCAGTAAAGAACCTGCCTGCCAGTGCAGGAGATGTACAAGATGCAGGTTTGATCCCTGGGTCAGGAAGATGCCCTGGAGAAGGAAATGGCAACCCACTCCAGTATTCTAGCCTGAAGAATTCCATGGACAGAGGAGCCTGGCAGGCTAGTCCACGGGGTCGCAGGGAGCTGGACACAACTGAGCAACTGAGCACACACAGCTCCCCAAGTGGTCAGATCCAGCCCCACAGCCACATCACCATCATCTCGTCAGCTCCCTATGCAGGCTGGCTTCCCAAGACAGCTTGCTTCTCCTCTTAGGACTTTTCTGTCTGTCTTTCCTTGTGTTTCCTGCCATCAAAGTCCTTCTCTCCTAAATCCAAATCCCTCTCAACTAGGTGTCACATCTGAAAGAGAACTGATAAATTAATCCTCGCTAAAATGTCCCGGCTAAAACTGACAGCGGCTTAATGTGCTTTTAGCTTAACGCATTTGAGACCCTCCCCGGGGTGCTAGCCTTTTATCAGGGGATTCCTTCAGACACAGCAGAATGTTCCTCAAAGATGGAAATGATGCAGCCTTGTGTGCAGTGGAGAGAGCAAGGGAAAAGCTTGAGGGAAGTATGGCTTCCATGGATCCTACCACCCAGCTGGGTAACTACCCATTTCTGAGCACTCCTCAAACATATAGTAAGACATCACTCTCCACTAGGAAATCTGCTAAGCACTGGAAGATTGGGGAAAGAGGGGAAACTGGGAAAGATTAGTAACCTTTGATTTAATATTCAACATTCATCTAGGTTTAAGTGGTAGACCGGAGATCGACAGTAAGCGGGAAGTACATGGGGCTTCCCTGGTGACTCTGGTAAAGAATCCACCTGCCAATGCAGGAGATGAGAGTTGGGTTGGGAAGATCCCTTGGAGGGGAAAATGGCAACCCACTCCAATATTCTTGCTTGAAAAAAATCCCATGGACAGAGGAGCCTGGCAGGCTACAGTCCATGGAGTCACAAAGAGGTGGACACAACTGAGCACGTATGAAGAGAAAAGAAGCTGGTGGACAGTTAGCAGCTGGCAGAATGACAATAGGGCATGCATCCTGCATCACACCAGAACCAAAGAGCTCTCTCAGGGCCTTGTCCTTCCGGCTTCCACCATTCTAGCATTGTCCCCTCTGACTCAGAACAGCAACACTCTTATTCTATAACCTGTTTACACCGGTTCCAAATGTCTCCTATTTTCCAAGGCAGCCTGATTTCCAAGAGGAAGCCCATTACCTCTCCTTTACGTGATAGAGTATAGCTGGTCAGATTGTGTGCTAATATGTCCTAATTGTTGGTTCAGAGAATATGCTTAATGAACCTCTCCAGCCATATGGTGGATTTGTCCTCTGGGCAGAATACAGGATCACTAAGGAATGACCTAGAGGTATTTTGTCCACGCATTTTCCACCAACCTTTCCCTCTCCAACCACACTTCTCAGAGGACACTGACTATTTTTCCCTGCTGGTAGGGATGAAGTCAACAAGTTCAAGGACTCCTCTCTTCTCTGAGCTGAATAGATCTTCCCCTCTCCTACTGGGCATCTCTCAACCCCTGAACTTCTCCCTTGACTCCTGCGAAGGAAGCCCTCCCCACATCCTGCTCCTCTGCTTGCAGCCTCCTAGCTTCTTGTCCAGACTCATTAGATTGAACCCCAGTCCACACTCTCTGCTGCACCTTCCCTCCCAGATTGCCCGGCAGGAGGACGGAGGTGACCTTTAAATGTCGCTGGTAAATGCCAGCTGATGCTAACTGGCTCCAAACCTCTGCACAGGCGTGGTTTTCCCAAAAGCCAGCCGATGGCAGCACTCAGGCCCAAAGGAGGGATAGCTGGCTGCTGGGGACAAGTCTGTGCGGGGAGTAGGCACATGGCTTGCACTCAGCCTGAAACCCTGGGATCCCATGGCCAGGCTGTCACTATACTGGGAAGGGAATGTCTGTACTATTAAATGTTAGAGCTGGAAGGGTCCTTAGAAACCGTCCTCTTTTGTGGTTTCTGGGACAAAGCCAAAGTCTCAAGAATGAGGTCAAATATGTAATTTTGAGAGCCTAATAATCTGCCAGAAAATCTGCTAGGTACTCGGCTCACCCTATATTTGCTTTTTAAAATGTTTTACTGTGGAAAAGTTACATAATATAAAACATACTACTTCAACTATATTTAAATGTACAGTTCAGTGGCACCAAGTAAATTCACATCATTGTACAACTCTCACTATCATCGTTCTCCTGAATTTTTCACCTTCCTAAACTGAAACTCTGTTCCCCATTAAACAGCAACTCTCCACCTCCTCTCCCAACTCCCCTCATCCCCAGGCATCTACCAGTGTATTTTCTGACTCTGTGAATTTGGCTATTCTCAGTATCTTGTATCCCTATACATACTTTTTACTAAATGAATGAATGAACGATTGGTTGTTTCAGTTACTTCTTAAAAGGACTCTGCAAGGCAGGCATCATCCTCATATTAAGATAAAGAAACACACACTCTGTTAAGTCGATTGAGTGGTCTAGGGTCACACAGCTAATAAGAAGCAAAGCCAGAATTCAAACCTAGGTTTTCCCAATTCTAGAACAATTTCCAGTGTTCCAGTATTTATTTTTTTATTTATGTTTTATAATGTTGCATTGGTTTCTGCCATACAATGAGAATCAGCCATAATTATATGAAAATCTCCTATCTCTAGAGGTTCCCTCCCTTCCCCCCATCCTACTCCTCTAGATCATCACAGAGCACCAGGCCTTGAACCTATTTGCAGGCAAGGGATGGTCTGGGACTTATGATCGCTGCATGCCCCCCTGATAGTTTTCCCGAGTCACTGGTTTCATTCAACAATTACTTATTTATCAATTAGCATCCTCCTGTTCTACTGCCTGAAGCTTTCATTTCCCATTACCCTGCCTCCATGTGTCTGTCAGAGTGAACTGCCTACAGGAAGAGTAGGAGGAATGAGTGGGGGAGACCCTATCTCCAGAGACATCACACTACTAGCCTATGATCACTGAGCACTGTAGGCATGTCTCAGTTTCGCCCTGGTTTTCTTATCCAGGGGAGGCTCAAGACCCAGCACAGGGCCCAGCACAAGACCCAGCAAGGGCTGAGGGATGGCTCCGGCTCTGAGAAGTTAGGGCCAGATTGTAGTGTGGCTCCAGCTAAAAACGATTTCTTGTTAACTCAGTGAGTAACAGAGTGGGCTCCTGAATATGCCATCAAGCAGAACCATATCCTCAGTTTTCCACCAGACATCTCATAAATGGGTATAAGAGAATTCCTGAAAAGTAGCCACTGACTGACAACACAGTCATGGCCACTTTTGTCTCTGAATCAAGGCAGAATCATTCTACAGAGTTACAGCACCTGGTCTCACTTTTCTTAGACTCCAGGAAGTAATGTTTGACTACTCGTAAGTGTCATGACTGGAGGAGGGCATGGAAACGCCATTCCAGTATTCTTGCCCGGAGAACGGACAGAGGTGCCTGGTGGGCTACAGTCCACGGAGTCGCAAAGAGCTGGATGTGAATGAAGTGACTGAGCACTCACACACTCAAGTGTCCTGAAACTATTAAGGTTCCTAGTGTCAGTAGGTCCCTAACTTACAAGCAATCAATAAAACAGGAGTCAAGCTGGACTCAGTGAATGATCACACTAACCAGATTTTTCCAGTAACTTGTTTATTCATTCACTTGTTTATTTGTTCTTCCCTGCATTCAGTAAAAGCATTCATTCATGAATCAATACCAGCTGAACTCTCAACGTGTATGTGGTCCTTTGGGAAGATACGAAGATGGAGAAGATGGTGTTCCTGCCATCATGAAATTTACAGTCCATTTGCCAAGGACAATAATGCAAAAGCCAGAGCCCTTCTGTTCCAGTCAATCTACATTCTGGCCCCTCTTTCAATTGGATGTAGGTTCACCACTATCTTGCCTTTACTCATGGCCTTTGCCCACAAACTTTCACTTTTCATTTAATAATATTACATTAAGAGGCTTTATTAAAAAATTTTGCCAAATCCATGCATACCGACACCCTCACAACTATCAGAGGATCTCCTCAGTCAAGGAGAAAACAATCAAAACAATGAGAAAGAGCACTGTCAGTGAATACATTTTAGACATGAATGTGTGAGTAAATAAGTGAGAGGACTCATTTCTCTACTTGTTAAGAAATTACACATATACACTATTAATGCTATGTATAAAATAAATAGGCTTCCCTGGTAGCTCAGATGGTAAAGAACCAGCCTGCCAATGCAGGAAATCTGGGTACAATCCCTTGGTCAGGAAAATCCCCTGAAGAAGGAAATGGCAATTCCCTCCAGAATTCTTGCCTAAAAATGCTATGGACAGAAGAGCCTGGTGGGCTACAGTCCATGGGATCACAAAGAGTCAGACATAACTGAGCAAATAATACTTTCACTTTTTCACTCCATAAAATAGATAACTAATAAGAATCTACTATGTAGCTCAGGAAACTCTAATCAGTTCTCTGTGGTGACCTAAATGGGAAGGAAATCCAGAAAAGAGGGAATGTATGTATAACTGATTTACTTTGCTGCACAGCAGAAACTAACACAACATTGTGAAACCATTATACTCCAATAAAAGTTAATTTAAAAAAAAAAAAAAAAGACCTACAGGATGAGCTTCACAATCCTGTGCTCATTGCAGAGGATGTCACTTAGGATTCTGGCACCCTAATAATCCTGCCACTGGTCAAACAAAAGTAAAGTGGCATATCTCCCAAGAAGTCTTAAACATGCTTTTGATTTTCTGATTTCATAAACAGGGAAGATTGAGACTCATTTTATTTGAAGTAGTTGGCATAGTCCCAATAATAATTGCATGCAGCATTCATACTGGCCGAGTGGGTGACATTCTGTGCTTATTTTCCATTCCAGCAGAAGCTGAAAATGACCTGTTCTAATTGCCCTAGGATGTGTCTCTATTTCAAAGACAGTATGCATGTATGGAGCAATGGAGAAAGAAGAGAAAAGTTGACTCTGTGGGGAAGAAGAGGCCAAAGGATGTTCACTTGAATGTAATAGTCTTTCCAAGAAATCAAGAGCAAGTTGAGGCAGGTTGGAAGACTCAACACTGCATCCTGTGATGCTTGGAGTAGGGGAAATGGTGGGGGAGGAAGAGTCTAAATCATAGGTGAACAGGTTTTTAGAGAATGAGATTTTTTTTTAACTGAAGAATTTAGAATTCTAATCCTAGACCTGGAGAAAATGGATGTTTAGTTTACAAAAATTCTGTGGCAAGAATCCAGGAAGAAGACTAACAATGGGAATCTAAAGCCAGCTGTGGACTGAAGACTCAATCAGAAAATACTTTTCTCCCTCTGTTATCAAAGGAGGTGAGTATAAGCATTCTAGTCACATTAGCTTAAATGTAAAAATGACAACAGAAAGTGGGATGTACTATTTTTGGGAGAGGTGGTGGTTCTGCCCAATGTCCATTCCTCCTCCACTGATGACTTTATTCTGATTTTTTTCTGGGGCATCCCTTTTCCATACTCGGTCCATGAGCTATTGATTGGGGTCAAGTTCATCCTCAGCACTAGACGTGAAGCACATGACAATAACCTGACCAATCAGCTCATCACAGACTGGTACAGAATGGGTATATGACCTCACCAAGTCCATCAGCAACATTTTCAGGGCTTCTATAGGAAACACTAGGAATAGCCTTTCTTCATTCTCAAAAGTTGGAAGTTGATGGAAGCCACTTCAGTCATCTTTAATCCACAGGGGGAGACTTTATCTGAGAAGTGAGTCAGCATCAAAAAAAGCCAAGAGATGGAGAAAAACTGAATCATGGTCACACTGATCTCTTGCATCTAGCCATATCTGATGCCAGACTTAGCAATGGGACTTTTTGGTTATAGTGAAACCAGTTTGAGTTGGATCCACCACTTTAAACTAGCTCATATACAATAATTGAATACCCTGTTGGAAGATCCCCTGGAGTAGGAAATGGCAACTCACTCTAGTATTCTTGCCTAGAAAATTCCATGGACAGAGGAACCTGGTGGGCTACAGTTCATGGGGTTGTAAAGAGTCAGACACAACTGAGCACACACACACACACACACACACACACACACACACATCACAAAAGGTAACTGAAACCGATAACCTTCCCAAGAGCATAGAACCATCTACCTAAGACTTACTTACTGGTGTTTATGACACTCCAAGAATCTCTTATACTTTAATAAAATGCCATACGCCTTCCTGCTGTGTCTGGGGTTGGAGAGGATGGGGTGAGGGCATGGAAGTTGTGACAAAGGTCTAGCGCCTTGTCAGTTTGAGCCTCGCAGGCTCAGCATGGCAGCAGTGGATGTTTCCCCAAGAGTAAAAGACCCTTTAGCATCATGGTGACCACAAGCCGCCTTTCCAACTGGCCCTCCTAGCAACGGGCAGAGTATTGTCTCATGGGAGTTGTCATGGAAAGAATTCTCATCCAGAAGTTAGCTTTGGTTTGGATCTTACTCTCCTGTATACAAACCGACAAATCCCTCTGGGCCTCTATTCCTGCCTCTCCACCTGGGGGATGATGGTCCTTCATGCTAAACTGAGGGCACCAGGCAAGCCCTGAAGTGCTGCTTTACTAGGCAGCGTTATTAGGGAAGCTAGAAATTTCTTCCTGAGGACACACACACCCACATTAGCTTCTCTTTTAGGTAACGAACAAACATAGTCTTTGGTATAATCACAACTAAATTGGAAATGCTGGCATTCCCCAGAATAACCTATCTATCCAGAGAAGCTAAGAGGCCTCACATGCACAAAATCATATTTCCCCAGGCATAGGATTAATTAAAACTATCAAGTGTTCCCAGCTTTTTGAAATTAACTTTGAAAGTGTTTGGTGTGAAGGGATAAAGAAAGAGACTAGGCAATGGGGGGAAGCAGCCCAGGGGTGGGATGCTGGGAGAGAGAGCCACTAGGGCTGCGTGTTTACTTTATTCCTCTTCAGAGAAAAAGGAGAACAAACGGCGATGTGAAAGTGTTTCTAGAAGGACAGCCAAGAGAGGGACAGCTGTGCATTCACCCCTCTTCCCTGTGCAGACCAGCTCTTTATCCCCTGGTGAACAGGGGCTCAGCACTCAGAACACCTGAAGCAAGACAGGTGGTGTGAATGGCAGGGCACAGAGGAGAATCTTTGGAAGACATATGGATCAGCTAGCCCTTTCTCTCTCTTTCTGGGAGGGAGAGGGAGAGAGAGCCTACCATCAGGGACTGAGGACACTCTTCATGGAACATGGTGGAAGTTGATGCATCTGGTTGAGCACTTCCTTCTCTTTTTCTCCCTTGTGAATAAACCCATTTCTGGCACTTTTCTGAGCTCTTGGACAGATGGTCATACTATGAGCAGAAGCAGCAGAGAAATGAACCAGGGCTCCTGAGTCCAGCTCTTGTTCACCCATTCATTTATCAGTGATGTGATTTTAGCAAAGTCACCTGCTGCTTCATAAGATTCAAATCCTTACCTGGAGGAGGAAGAGGGAGTCTGAGTCATTCCCTCTTCAAGAAGTACAAGTGAGACATTGGAAGTAAGTCAGGTAACACATAAAGGATTTCCAGAGTTCCAGAAGCCCTAAAAACTTTTCCACAGTTCCCTTTACTCAAATGACTTTAGCCTGGTGAAGCCCTGGTGGTGATGGAACCCAAGGACTTTGGACAACTCTGGACTGATAACAGGCATCCTTTCATCCTTCCTGCTGAGGTTCTGTCTTTAGAATAGCAAGGAAATACATTTTCCTTGTCTTTTGTTGTCACTGTGATACAAACCCACAAAGCATATCCAACTTCCTTTTACTCTCACTTTGGCAAGCTTGAGATCTTCTCCTGAGCCCAATCACCAGCTGCTTGTCTCCAAGCTCCCCTAGATCTCAGGAAGAAGTGCCATGGGTTCCTAGAAGTACACTTCTCACATCTCCCATCTCCACACTCCAGTGACTGTGTATCTCCAAACCTCAAGCATTATGAGGCTTTGAACTCAAACTTCTGAAACGGAGAGATCTGTTTCTTCATGCATTAATCCCCTACTTACCTTCCCCAGGCCTCACTGGTGGCTCAGATAGTAAAGAATCTGCCTGCAATGCAGGAGACCAGGGTTTGATCCCTGGGTGGAGAAGATTCCCTGAAGAAGGGAATGGCACCCACTCTAGTATTCTTGCCTGGGAAATCCCATGGACAGAGGAGCCCAGCAGGCTACAGTCCATGAGGTCACAAAGAGTCGGACACAACTTAGGTTCTAACACTTTCACTTTCATTACTTTCCCCACGAAATTAGATGTCTACTCAACACTTGATGTCTTCCTGTCTCCTTCCTAATAGAAGTCAGGATATGGTTAGCTTTTCCACTCACCTTCATTCAGTCAGGTGATTCAGGAGGAAAAATAAAAACCTGTTACCTTCTTCAGGTACAAAGGGTTTGTCCTGATGGGTTTAAGCCAATCATGGTGGTCCCATTCCCCTTTCCAAGTGTTGAACCATAGACATATCAATTCTGGCCAGCAAGAGATGGAGGGATATTTGCTGAAGGACTCTGGGAAATGTTTTCTTATTTTGAAAGAGAGACATAAGGAGACCTGCTGCCCTTGGAAGTCTTCAGGTTTGAACATAATGCCCAGCCATGAGGACATCTGTATGTGTGTATGCTCAGTCACCTTTGACTCTTTGCAGGTCCCATGGTCTGTAGCCTGCCAAGCTCCTCCCTCCATGGAATTCTCCAGGCAAGAATACTGAAGTGGGTTGCCATTTCCTTCTCCAGGCGATCTTCCTGACTGAGAGACTGAACCTGGGTCTTCTGCACTGCAAGCAGATTCTTCACTGTCGGAGTCACCAGGGCGATGGTGATATAATGGCATCAGTGTTTCATATCCCTTGGAGTTGGGATATCCTCTTACCTGCAGCCTGAAGTGCTCAACTAGATGCACCAACTTCCACCATTTTCCATGGAGTGTCCTCAGTCCCTGGTTTAGGCTCATCAGTCTGGGAGAAGACTTACTGACACCACATCAGATGGGCTGCCATAGATGTGCCAGTGCTTCTCAGGGGAGGAGGGGGCACTGCCTTTTGTGGGAGACCCAGCATCCCACGGATTGCCAAAGCCAAGTAGTCTCTTCAATTGTTTTCAATATCTTCCCATCTGGGTCATGCTGTTCTTGCTTGGATCACGTTGACTATATTGCTAGCTAATTATCCTCCTACAAGTCTTGCCCCTTTGTTGATTTCATTGCCATGAGAGTGAACCAGGGTCCTCAGCTCACCACAGCCCATCTCCTGCTTAATAGCTCCCCCACTCTAGACAGGATATAGTTCAAGCTCCTTTGCAGGATAAAGAACATCACAAGGACTAGTTCCAGGCCTCATTTCCAGTCTCATTGCCCACAAGATTCTGCTTTGCCTTTTATGCTCTAAAGACAGCAAAGTTGACCACAGCCCCTTGGCTGTCCCAGGAATCCTCACTCTTTCCTACACAACTTCCTTTGCCTGGAAGGCTGTTTCTTCCTTCTGCATCTGGCTGATACTAATGCCTCTTCCAGATTCAGCTCAGGCATCATTTCCTCCTAAAAGACTTTCCTGAATGTCCAAGATACTCTAAATCCATTCTGGGCTTCCACTGTACCCTGTGCATATCTAGAGCATGACCTTGACCACATAATATTAAATATTTCTGTTTGAGTCAGTCTCCCTCACCAGATGCTAAGCTCCTTAAATGGGGCAAGAACTGTTACTTACTCATTTCTGCATAGCTGGAACCTGACATACTACCTGGAACATAGTAGGTCTTCAACAAATAGAGATTGATCTGAAATGTAAATTTCATAGCTGACAAGCACACACAAATACCTACAATGAGGAAATAAAACAAAACATGCCTCCAAAGAAATGTCTAGATATTTCCTTCACTACCCCCGTTTGGACACATAAAAATTATCAGCAAGAAAGAGAACCAGGCCTAAGAATTTGAAATAGGACAAGTTAAAGAAAAGTGCATCTCAAAGCTTATACTAGTCCATGATACAAAAGTGGACATAGGGTGAATGATTCTATGACTATTTTTTTTAATCAGTATCTTTGCTAATAAATAATAAGGATCAGGCCAGAATGGGCAGAAAAATGTTGAAACAAAGATACCTAATTTAGGGACTTCCCTAGTGGTTCAGTGTCTAGGAATCCACCTCCCATTGCAGGAGACTCAGGTTTGATCCCTGGTCAGGGAATTAAAACCCCACATGCTGTGAAGCAACTAAGCCTGTCCACACTCTCTGGAATCCAAGTGAAGCCACTAGACAGAAGCCTGCATGCCACGACAAAGATCTCATGCACCGCAACTAAGACTCGACGAAGCCAAAAACAAATTTGAAAAATTTTTTTAAAGGCAACCTAATTTGTTCTGATAGATAAAATGGGAGGAGTTTGTGTTTATCGCTAGTCACACTGCCGAGGGTATACACACTCTGGGGGAGTGCGGGTGGCAGAAGCTTATAGAGACGTGGCAGGAATAGACAAAAAGAACTTTGGGGAAGGAATTATAATGTTCAGTTCAGGGGTGTTTCCTAAGTTGGGCGTGTCTGCAGTCAGTCTCTTGGAGTCAACTGCACTGCTTTAGTACGAGCCTTAAGGTGTTCACACCAACGCTGTTCCCTGGGGCCATGAAGGAAGGAAGTTGGCAACCCTGCCCACCAACACGACTGGGTGAATTGAAGAGCAGCAACACTGGGCAGGATACAGGTAGAGACTGAGAACACAGCAGGAGCAGAACTCTGGAGTATAAACTGACCAAAGAAACTTAATCTCCTTCCCTTTAATATACCGTCGGAAGGCTGCAGTCCATGGGGTCGCAAAGAGTTGGACACGACTAAGCGACTTCACTTTCACTTTTCACTTTCATGCATTGGAGAAGGAAAAGGCAACCTACTCCAGTGTTCTTGCCTGGAGAATCCCAGGGACGGGGGAGCCTGATGGGCTGCCGTCTATGGGGTCGCACAGAGTTGGACATGACTGAAGCGATTTAGCAGCAGCAGCAGCATCCCCATGTGAAATAACAGATTTGATGCAAAATATCCAACAGTTCAAGGGATGGGAGCATCAAATCATTTAATTTACAAAACAAAGGAAAGGGTGACCCAAGACTAGAGGATCTGGAAATACGTGGCCTGCATATTTAAGTATACCAATGATGTGTGTACAGCATAAATGTGCATTTATGTATACATGCATATCTACTTACATAGATTGTACCTTTTATTTTAAAATAAATTAGTAGTTAATTTGTTAGCTATCATTTAACTAGTATTAAATTTTTAAAAGTAGTTAATATACTTTTTCACTCATGAGTTAAATACTAAACTTTTGGCAAAAAAAAAAAAAAAGACAAATCAATACAAACAAAAGAAAAGTGATGTGTTTCTAGATTCCCTGGTTGCTCAGTGGTAAAGAATCTGTCTGCTAATGCAGGAGACACAGGTTTGATTCCTAGTTCAGGAAGATCCTACATTCCTCGGAACAGCTAAGCCTGAGCGCCACAACTATTGAGCCCATCGTTTAGAGCCTGGGGACCACAAATACTGACCCATGCACCACAGCTGCCAAAGCCTGAGAACGCAGGAGCCCATGCTCCACGGCAAGAGAAGCCACCACGGTGAGAAGCCTGAGCACCTTAGCTAGAGAGCAGCCCCTCTCGCCACACCTACAGAAAGCCCGCAGAGAAACGAAAACCCAGTGCAGCCAGAAATAAACAAGCAAACAAAATGTTTCTTAAAGTGCTGTTTCCTTTCTTTTTAACTTTTTATTTTGTATTGGGGTGTATCAGTGCTGTGATAGTTTCAGGTGAACAGCAAAGGGGACTCAAAAAGTGCTACTTTCTGTCTTGACTTTTAAGTACTGACCTTAGAGTGTCACTTAGAATATTTTTCTTTTTTTACCATTGTCAGCATTTTTAAGCAGATAAATTCCAAGTGATAATTCCTGCCAATACCCCCTACTTTTCAGTCCTGCAAAGTCACAAGTTTTCATGTATACCTCACTTGGCCTATGGAATGAATTATGTACGTGTGTGTTTTCTTTCTGAAAAAAAACATGAAGAAATACTCTGTTCAGCCACCTCTCTTCTTCTTGTTGTACCTATGCCAACCCCACAGGAGCAATTGATTGCTGTCTCTGCCTGCATCTCTTTTTTTGCCCAGTCCCAGCGAAATCAGGAAGCGCTGGTGTGTGTGTGTGTGTGTGTGTGTGTGTGTGTGTGTGTGTATGCGCAGCGCGTGTATGCCTGTGTGCTTAGTCGCTCAGTCATGTCCTCTCTTTGTGACCCTATGGACTGTAGCCCACCGGGCTCTTCTGTCCATGAGATTGTCCAGGCAAGAATACTGGAGTGGGTTGCCATTTCCTCCTCCAGGGGATCTTCCTGACCCAGGGTTCTAACCTGTGTCCCCTGTGTCTTCTGCATTGACAGATGGACTCTTTACCACTGAACCACTGGGAAAGCCCAGGACACGCTAATAACCCAAGTAACCAAGCCCTTACTGAGCAGAGGTGAGGTGTCCAGGCCTCAGCCCCACCTGATGCCCTGAAACCTGTCCCCAGCCATGAGACCATGTGCCAAGCACCAGGGGAGAAACCTCTGCTCCTCAAAGCTACAGATTCTTCAGTGCACATCACTCCCAAACCATCTATTGTGTATGGCTGCACTTCTGCCCCTCTCTCTCCCTACTTATCAATCTTACTTCCTACCACCACCAGCGATATGCAAGATCCCCAGCTGGCTTACTTGGGATCTCAGGGACCTCAATTCTTGAGAGTCTGTAACTTCCTACATTCCCTGCCAATGACTGGATTTGGGCCACTGTAGGGCATCCCAGACATTCACTGAGCTGGACTCTCCCCCGTGGACATCGGATCCTGCTGAATGGAGCCAGAGCTCAGTATGCTGGTCATGGCAGCCGCTGGACCTCCCCCTGCCCAGCTGCCCTCCACTTGGGGCTCTAGGCTCAGCCCGCCCAGCTCCTCTGCTGCAGCTGACCCTACCCACCTTGCTCTGCATTTTCCCTCTGAGACTGAGAGTCCTCCTCCTCTGTGCACTTTAGCAACATCCTCAGACTGATGCTGGGGAGGAAACTTCTCAAAATCACTTTAGAAACTTAGTGTTTTTCTGGCCTGACATTCTTTTATACCTGGACTGTTACTCCAAAGCAGTGATTTGCCCATATGTGTAGTTTACCTATGTATACAAGTGTTAAATGGGTTTCCCTGGTGGCTCAGTGGTAAAGAATCTGCCAGCCAAGCAGGAGACATGGGTTCAATCCCTGAGTCAGGAAGAACCCCTGAAAAAGGTAATGACAACCCACTCCAGTATTCTTGCCTGGGAAATCCCATGAACAGAGGAGAAGCCTAGCAGGCTGTAGTCCATGGGCTCACAGAAGAGTCAGGCATGACTTACCAACTGAACAACAATAACATATGTGTTAAATTGATTTCTTCTCCACTCATCCCTTGTGGCTTCGTTTATCCAAATACCATCCATGCCTGAAGACTCACATCATGAGCTGCTTCCCTTTTAAAGACTTTCCTGATGATTTCAAACTCTATTGACCGTTTTAAACGCTTTCTTTCCTGGGGCTACTATTGGTAACACAATTTAAACCTTAGTTTCACCATAAACTTCCCTGCATTTTCCTCAGATCTTATATACATATATACACACACAGTATGTGTTTGTATGTTTCCAATCAAGACTATAAGCTCTCTGAATGCAGAGTTATGCCTTACTGTCTTGTTTCCTCTTCCCAGGATAATGTTTTTTACACAATTATTGCCAAAGAAGAAAGGGGTGAATTTTTCCAGTGGACAGACATCGAAACACCCAGGTAGATGGGCTATGGGGTGAAAAGTCCCAATGAATATATCTAAGAAAAGAAGATGAGCATCCCAGAAGTTCTAGGAGCATCATGGGAGGTTCTGGATCAGCTTCTGCTAACCTTGGCCCCGAATCTATAATAATATAACCCAAAGTCCAAGAAGTCTTGCCACCCATGATGGCTGCTTTCTGCCTGAGGACAACTTAATGCCAAAAGTGCATCACTTCCAAGCCCCAGTTCAAACCCCTAACCCACCATTAAGTCATTTTCACTGCACATCAGGCAAGAATCGGAGCCAGTGTGCCTCTCATTGGGTAGAAAACAGATGGCCTACCAGAGAAAGCTGACGGAAGGAATTGCGAAACAAGTATCAATCAACCCAAGCAAGTCGCATTAGCAAACAGGCGCAGCGCAGCTCTGGGGCAGGGCTCTCTGGTGGCGTTTTTAGTGGCTTTTCTAATTAAGGATGAGCTGTGGAGCTCATCAGCCACCCTGAGTCCCCCTAGGATGTGGCAGGTGGCTCTGAGAGCTCCCCTCCTACCATGACTTCCTGGTTGTGCTCAGGAGGAGCATATCATGCCAGTCGAGGAGCTGTGCACAGAGATGGAGCAGAGGAGGAATTTAAAGGGACATCAACACTGAAACAACGCCCTTTCGCCTTTTACAGCCTGTGTCTCCAAGTCCAGCCCTTGCATAGGTGACTGCAACTTGATGTCGCTGTGCATTTTGTCTCTCTCTCCAGATACAAATTCTTTTAGGAAAAAGGCCTCCTGTTACAGTTTTGGCAGTTCTGATAGCACTTAGTACAGTGCTAGAAGCATTGATAAATGATTCACTGAAATGTGGCCCTCTTGATCCATTGAATTTTATTTATATTCTTGAATGGTCCATATTCTAAAGCATTTTTCTATGCCCCACTTATCTGTCCCTTCTGCTCGTCTACATTTAAAATGTTATGTATGTTTCTATTGTTTCTCCTATACTTATAGAACCCTTTAGTGGGGATATGAAGACTTCGGCTTTACTCTAGATCCTTCTCTGTCTCCCTAGTAGCTGAAACAGGATCAAGCAAATCACTGGTTCTCCAATCATGCTTGCTGACCTGAAGCAATGTTTAGGGCTGAATGAAAGTGTGGATTACACATGTGATTCTCCAAGGCATATTAATGGCAGGTGCTGTGTAAGGCAGGCCAACACCCCCACTGACTCCATCCCCCTTCAGTGTGATGATGTGTCTTTGTGTTCCCTGTTTGATCAGGAGGAGCCAATGTTCAGTCACTCAGCCATGTCCAGCTCCTTGCAACCCATGAATTACAGCACACCAGGCTTCCCTGTCCTTCACTATTTCCCAGAGTTTGCTCAAGCTCATGTCCACTGAGTCTATGAAGCCATTCAATCATCTCATCCTCTGTCACTCCTTTCTCCTCCTGCTCTCAAATCTTTCCCAGCACCAGGATCTTTTCAAATGAGTCAGCTCTTCACATCAGGTGGCCAAAGTATTGGAGCTTCAGCTTCAGCATCAGTCCTTCCAATGAATATTCAGGGCTGATTTCCTTTAGGATTGACTGGTTTGATCTCCTTACTGTCCAAGGGACTCTCAAGAGTCTTCTCCAGAATTGATTTGAAAGCATCAATTCTTCAGTACTCAGTATTCTCTATGGTCCAACTCTCACATCCACACATGACTCCTAGAAAATCCAAACCCAGTGGTCCTCAGTCAAACCCTGAATGGTTATTTTACCCAAAGTACTGACTCTTGACTGTTGAGCTACACATCTGTGTAATCCTTACATGCTGATCAATTCTATATTATGAAACTAGTTGAAATCTATAACATGTCCAGCATTGTCTGGCACATGGTAGAAACTCAACTTGTAGTCTCCATTTCAAAATTATATTTATATATTTATTATAAACATTAAAAGACTGTTTATATATTTTAAGATTTATATTCCCTTGTGGCCGTTAAGCATAGTTTTCCGGAGCTGAAAAGGAAAAGAACAGATGCTTTTTGCAAAATAGATGGCTATGACCTCACAGATTTCCAGCAAAGTATTTAGATTTTAGAACATGTGGGTGATAAGAATGATCATAGATCACAGATAGAGCCAAACATATTGTCTTTAAGGTCTTTCTGGCTGACTCACACATGCTGTGTTGCTGTCTTTTGTGAAGCATCATGAAACCAACTTTTGGACAGCAAAGGAAACTTGACAAGTAGATATGATAAATCTGAAGAAAGGCAAGCAGAAACAGGATCCTGGAGCAACAACCTTAAGGTGAAACTTAATGGATGCTCTTGAAAAGTGAAACAGACAAGGGTGTATAAATCCAAAAGTCAGTGAGAACAGACCAGGGACAAGTCAAGGTAACCAGGGGTTCAGTTCACTTCGGTCGTCAGTCATGTCCGACTCTTTGCAACCCCATGAACCGCAGCACACCAGGCCTCCCTGTCCATCACCAACTCCCAGAGTCCACCCAAACCCATGTCCATTGAGTTGGTGATGTCATCCAACCATCTCATCTTCTATCATCCCTTTCTCCTCCTGCCCTCAATCTTTCCCAGCATCAGGGTCTTCTCAAATGAGTCAGCTCTTCACATCAGGTGGCCAAAGTTATTGAAGTTTCAGCTTCAACATCGGTCCCACCACTGAACGCCCAGGACTGATCTCCTTTAGGATGGATTGGTTAGATCTCCTTGCAGTCCAAGGGACTCTCAAGAGTCTTCTCCAACACCACAGTTCAAAAGCATCAATTCTTTGGTGGTCAGCTTTCTTCACAGTCCAATTTTCACATCCATACATGACCACTGGAAAAAC
>SJYQ01007617.1:309845-320827 GCA_006410935.1 Redunca redunca
AGCCAACTTTTTCACTCTCCTCTTTCACTTTCATCAAGAGGTTCTTTAGTTCTTCTTCACTTTCTGCCATAAGGGTGGTGTCATCTGCATATCTGAGGTTATTGATATTTCTCCCGGCAATCTAGATCCCAGCCCAGTGTTTCTTCATGATATACTCTGCATATAAGTTAAAAAAGCAGGGTGACAATATACAGCCTTGACGTACTCCTTTTCCTATTTGGAACAAGTCTGCTGTTCCATCTCCAGTTCTAACTGTTGCTTCCCGACTTGCATACAGGTTTCTTAAGAGGCAGCTCAGGTGGTCTGGTATTCCCATATCTTTCAGAATTTTCCACAGTTTATTGTGATCCACACAGTCAAAGGTTTTGGCATAGTCAATAAAGCAGAAATAGATGTTTGGTTTTTTTTCTGGAACTCTCTTGCTTTTTTGATGATCCAGCGGATGTTGGCAATTTGATCTCTGGTTCCTCTGCCTTTTCTAAAACCAGTTTGAACATCTGGAAGTTCACGGTTCACATATTGCTGAAGCCTGGCTTGGAGAATTTTAAGCATTATTTTACTAACGTGTGAGATGAGAGCAATTGTGCGGTAGTTTGAGCATTCTTTGGCATTGCCTTTGGAAAGCCAATCTCTAATTTTACCAACCATACCCTCTTTCCCCCCACAAAAGAGAGATATGGTTCTAAGATAAGGTTTGTGTACACTGGTGGATATTTCATCTTTCATCCTAGGAGCAGAATCCAGTAGGCACCCAAAATAGTATGGGACTGTTGAAAAAGTTAGAAGACCAGATCTACTCCCGACTCACCCGCTTTCATGCTGAAGTTGCTTGTTGGTTCTCCCTGAGAGCTTGTGGGTAGACAGTTTTTGCTGGAAACAGGCTATATAATATATAAATAACACATCTAAAATAGACTTTGCAAGAGTTTAGAAAAAGTCATGAAGGACAGATCCACAAAGAGTTCTTAAGGCAAAGACAGGAAAGATCCAGGCTAGCTATTTCCTAGACAGAATGGATCAATGGTCTGAAAGGCTGTTTCTGTCTATGATTCTATGACTCCACATCACTGTTTAATTCTATACCCAATGGAAATTCTTAATAGATCAGGGCTTAGGAATTTAGCAGGGAGGAAATCAAAGCAGTCGGAAGGCATAGGGAAAGACAAGGATGTTCTTAAAGTCTGATAGGACCTGTATTCTCTGCCTCTACCCGACAAGCTTGCCTTCAAATTAATTAAAAAGTCAAATACAACTCTCATCCGAGTATCTGGTGAAAGAGCCAGCTGTTCATAAAACACCTTGTGCTTGCATAATAATTTTATGCTTTTCCAAGTGCTTTATCATCCATCAGCTCATTTGAACTTCATGACAACTTGGCAAAATAACTGGGCAAGAATTGCTGGGGTGGCCATAGAATATACTGGAGCCAAGTTGCCTGAGTTCGAAGCCCAGTCCTGTCTCTTCCCAGCTGGTGATCTTGGACAATGGGTTGATTTCTCTGTGCCCTCAATTCTTCCTCTGTAAAATGGGCACAAAATAGTGCCCACACTGTTGGTTGATTGTTAGGAATAAATGAGTTGACATGTGGGAAACAGTTACAACCCTGTTAGATTGTAAGAACTTTAAAAAATATTAGCTTTCAGTATTATTGGTCCTTGAAAGTTGAAAGTATTAGTCATTCAGCCATGTCTGACTTTTTGCAACCCCATGGCTCCTCTGCCTATGGAATTCTCTAGGCAAGAATGCTGGAGTGGGTTGTCATTTCCTTCTCCAGGGGAACTTCCCACACCAGGGATTGAACCCAGGTCTCCTGCATCGCAGGCAGATTCTTTACTGTCTGAGTTACCAAGGAAGCCTTGTGTGTGTGTGTGTGTGTGTGTGTGTGTTTTTCACTTTATAATACTGTATTGGTTTTGCCATACGTCAACATGAATCCGCCACGGGTGTACACGTGTTCCCAATCCTGAACCCTCCTCCCACCTCCCTCCCCATACTATCTCTCTGGGTCATCCCTGTGCACTAGCCCCAAGCATCCTGTATCCTGCCCTGTTTTGTAAACAGTTATTTATTTTTGACTGCACAGGGTCTTTGTTGCTGCTCTGGACTTTCTCTAGTTTCAGAGAGCAGGGTTTACTCTCTAGTTGTGGTGCAGAGGCTTCTCACTGCAGTGGCTTCTCCTGTTGAGAAGCATGGGCTCATAGCGTGTGGGCCTCAGTAGTTATGGCACCAGGTTTAGTCATTCCATTGCATGTAGGATCTTCCTGGACCAGGGGTCAAACCTCTGTCCCCTGCATTGACAACTGGATTCTTAACCACTGAACCATCAGGGAAGTCCCTGGTCCTAACTTTCATATACAGCCTAGGTCTAGCAGGGCACCAGACCTTCCAGCAGACACAGAGAGACTGATCAGTCAGGAAAGACTTTGCATGCTGTCAAGCACTGTGAACTGGTTCCCACGTGGGATGGATCTGACGTGGTCATGCTGCTGACCAGATTCTGCTCTCAGACTTTCTGTAGAGGACAAGCATATATTGGGCCACCGAGAGAAAGGGAGCTGTTAGCTATGCTTTACCCAAAGGCGCCTGCAAGCTCCAGCTCTTGTAGGGAACAGCCCAGCCTCCAGTAGAGGACAGTGAAGCAGAGAGTCACAGGTACCAATGGCCTGGAGTGGGTGGGGTGTCTCCTCAGCCCCTAGAAAGATGTGCCAGAGCCCAGCAAACATTCTGAGATGCAGACCTGTCAGCCAGTCCTCCCTGACAGCTAAAAAATGTCTCCGGCCTTGGAGGATGTCACAACCTGTCAAGGATGAGTTTGATGTTTACAGTCCAGGATGAGGCCCAGGGCTGACATGAAACAAGACAGCCACAGTCTCGGCTGGAGCTTCTACCGAGGCACCAGCTAGGGCTCTGAGAAAGCAAGAAGAGGAAAGGTGGGCCCTCCGCGAGTTGTCATAAGTACCCCCCACATTATCCTTTAGGAAAAGATACTGAAAGGGAAATAGAGCACCAACAGGCAATGTCAAATCTTAACTAAACTGTCAAACATGCACAGAGAAACTTCCAGGATGTCAAGGAACTGAATCCCAGACTATTACAAGGTGGAGGGGCACAGCCTGTCTCAGCAGGTGGCTCTAACTCCATTCTGCAGGACCCCCTTGGAGTCAGGGAATGAGGTGGACTGGCTCTCAGTCCTCCTCCCTCATCTCCATGGCAGTGATGTCTGGTCAGTAACTTAAGGTTCTGCCTAATGTTTCACTTGGAAATGATGCTCTTCAGCTACAAGTATACACATTGATGATTAAAACTGGTGGCTCAGTGTTAAAGAGTCAGCCTGAAATGCAGGATATGTGGGTTCAATCACTGGATCGAGAAGATCCCCTGGTGAAGGAAACAGCAACCCACTCCAGTATTCTTGTCTAGAAAATCCCATGAACAGAGGAGCCTGGCAGGCTACCGTCCACGGGGTTGCAAAAGAATCGGACATGACTTAGCAACTAAACAAACATAAATAAAATTGTGACCTTCTGAGACAGTCCAGCGTGGCAGCATTCTGCCCACTCTGGCCCAGGAGGGAAGGGCAGGGCCATCTTCCTGGCATGACTAGAACGCCCTGCGTGGGTCTTCCCAGCCTTTGATTATTTTACCACCCAGTTTTGGGCAGCAAGCACACTAGACCTGGTACCAGAAATATGGAAGGTATTAGACTAGTCCTTTTAAAGTCCTTGAGGTGGCTAGGAGCGGGCAAACTGACACTGGGAGCCGAAGCTGCAGCAGCCAATGCTGACTGGGTAGGCACAGTTCGGGTCTCGGGGGCTCCAGGAGTCCAGAGGCAGGAGGAATGTGACAGCCGCATGGCCAGCAAAGGCTTCCTAGAGGCTGTGGGGCTGCAGCAGAAACTACCAAATAGGAAGTAATCAGGGAAGTGGAAAGTCAAGTGAGAAAGTGACGGCAGGAAGGGACAGTGTCTAGGAAAGGAGGCAAGGCTAAGATGGATATGAGGTATCTGGGTTGCAGTGCATACAGAAAGCAGAAGCAGAGATTAGTAGAGGCGTGGTGGGGCACCAGGGGGAGAATCATTTTCAGAGTCAGTTTAGCATCCATGGGGCCAAAGGGAACCCAAAAGCAGGACAGATGGACCTGAAAGACTGACCGAGGTCGGACTGAACTGTTCCCAACCTCCTCACCAATATCAGACTGGGACAGAGAAAAGAGAAGGGAGTCAGGGAGAGGGAGAAGGGAAGACTCAGGACCAGGAGTGGCTGCTGGCAGCTCAGTGCTCTCACAGCCTGGCCTACAGCTTTCCAACCTGCAGCAGCCCCAGCCCCTATACCCATGTGTGTGTGTGGTCAGTTGCTCAATCATGTCAGCTCTTCAGGACCCTGTGGACTGTAGCCTGCCAGGCTCCTCTGCCCATGGGATTCTCCAGGCAAGAATACTGCGGTGGGTTGCCATGCCCTTCTCCAGGGGATCTTTCCCACCCTGGGATCGAATCTACTTCTCTGGTGTCTTCTGCATTAGCAGACATATTCTTTACCACTGAGCCACCTGGGAGGTTGACCCAAACACACAGCCCAAGGCAAAACCAGGAGACTGAATGGAGATCGGAATAGAGCAAATGGAGCAGGGCTGGGTGATTCACATGGCATGACTCCCAGGGGACTCCAGGAGGAAGAGGGGGCCCCCAGAGGTGGCTTTTCCTGAGTGGTGAGCACCCTCCCACCATACCCTTCCTTGTGCCCTCAGAGATGGTGAGATATGTGTATATGCCAGCTGTGCACACTCATGGGGAAAACAACTCAGTCAAACCTTCTGTAACTGACAAATCAAGCAGTAAATCTCCTCTGCTCACTTTGGGGGAATCAAGACACATGGTCCCTGGCAGACGCACAGGAAGAAACCCACAACGATGGCCCCTTATCCCCTGCCCACCCAGTGTACACAGACGTAGAGCCTTTAGGCCTGGGCAGACTCCTGTGTTTCTTCTGCTCACACCCCACCCTTGTCACATGATCAGACACCCACCAATACATATGCAAAATGTGGAAGAACATCCACACCTATCCCCAGACCTCTTACCCTAGGCCTGAGACCCCCTGAGGCCCCACATAGGAAGTGATCAGGGCTGGGTGGCCAGATAAACACAGGAAGGCAACCAATTCAAGTAGAATTTCAGATAGATAACAAATAAATTTTTAGTATAAGTATGGCCTAAATATTGCATGGAACATACTTATACTTAAAAAAAAAGGATTCAATCATATAATGTAACTTCTATTGGAATTTAGAAAAAAATGGTACAGATGAACTTATTTGCAAAGCAGAAACAGAGAAACAGATGTAAAGAACAAACATACAGAAACCAAGGGAGAAAAGGGGTGGGTTGAACTGGGAGACTGGGATTGATATATACACACTACTATGTATTAAATAGATAACTAATGAGAACTGACTGTATAGAACAGGGAACTCTACTCAATGCTCTATGATGACCTAAATATGAAGGAAATTCAAAAAAGGGGATATATGTACATGTGTGGCTGACTCACTTTGCTGTACAGCAGATACTAATAAGCAACTATACTCTGATAAAAATTAATAATAATAAGGAAATGGATTTATTGCTTATCTAAAATTCCAACTTAAATGAATCCTGTGTTTTTATTTGCTGAATTGGGCAACCCCTAGGTAGAGTAAGAGGCTTGGGAGTGGGAAGGGGAGGGGACGGCAGGAAGAAATAGGCCATCCATAACTCCCTTTGAGAAAAAAGAGGAACTTAGACAATACTTTGGTTTGTTGCTAACATGTAACATTTTCCCTGGCCTCTCAGCTGATAAGAATCTGCCAGCAATGCAGGAGTCCTGGGTTCTATCCCTGGGTCAGGAAGATCCCCTGGAGAAGGAAATGGCAACCCACTCCCATGTTCTTGCCTGGAGAATCCCATGGACAGAGGAGCCTAGCGGGCTAAAGTTCATGGGGTCGCAGAGAGATGAACACAACTGAGCAACTAACATCAAACTTTAAAAGGCAACTCACTCCAGGATGATTAAACCAGTCTTCACCAGATGTCACACCTCCCTGCTCTCCATGCTATGCCCAGACACTCTGTCACCTGCTAGCTTCCTCCCAGGACTATCCTGAGTGCAGCCCAGTAGAACTTTCTGCAATGACAGAAATGCTCCATATCAGTGCTCCCACATGTGATACCCCGGAGTCCGACGCTGCCACTGAGCTCCTGAAGCAAAGGCAACTAGTGAGACTGAAAACCACACTCTTCATTCAATTTGCATCTCATCTCTGTCTCTTAGGCTGCCCTGTAGGCCTGGTTCTGGCATTTCGTGGATGTAGCAGTGGTTCTAAGAAGCTCAGAGTTATAGGGACCCTTGGAAATCACTCTTATCCATTTCATTTCCAAGATGGAGAATTTGAGGGCCAGAGAGTACAGGGCAGCCAGAGATCTGGTGTTGCTAGTGACAAAGCTGGCATTGGAGAGGAAGGGCAGGGCAAGAAAGGCAAAGCTCAGCAGTCCTGGTAACATGCAGGGCAGCCTCAGATGCCCCCCACCCCCCAGCCCTACCTCGGAACACCCACTAGTGTGAGGAGGAATGTGGAGAAAGCTGTATCCTTGAGTCCAGCAGTGATGAATCTGTGTGATGAATGCAGGGAACTTGAGAGACAAAGGGGAAATCAGCAACATTAGCACAAAACCTTGCTGAGTGTGCCCCCCCCCATTATCTTGGAATTATAATTACATCGACCCTTAATATCCACACACCCAAGTCATTAGAGCTGGCTTACGGCTTCCCACTGCAATCGGATATTGACTTTTTATTGCACCCTCTGAGAGCACTGTAGAGACAAACATGCCATCAGGGAAATCCCAGATTGTCCTAAGAAGGTCAGCAGCCCCAGTGATCTGCCTCAGGGACAACCAAGCCTAGCCAGTCCCAACCCACCTAAGACCACTACTTACTTTTATTCGCTTTGTGTACTGCACAAGAGCATTCCCACCAAGGCCTGCGGGTGCTGAAATGCAGCCAGGCTCACTCACTAAGCTCTGCACCACAAAACAGGTCTGACTGATTAGTCCAGAGGCTCCTGATCCCCAGCAAACACATTCCCTAGAGTCTGGGTGAGACAGATGCTAGGGTTCTCAGCCTGCTGGAGAACAGACTGCTATCTTGAATGTACAGGAAAGAGCTGCAGCTAGCCCTGGTTGGGGTACTTGTGCACAGAGTGACCTTGGACTGGTCATGTCCCTCTCCTGCAGTTCAGGTCCTTAGCCATAACATGAGAAAGAAAACCTGCCTGCCATCCTCCTAGGAATGCTGCACAAATCAAATGATTTCAGGTCTTTGCAAGTGTTTCCTGGTCTCTACATCCCGAAAGACAATCAGGCTTTATTAATTATTCGGCTGGCTCTCACCCTTAGGGGACGATGGGAGGTTGAACTGTCCATCCTCGTGACCTGCCCACCTTGCCCAGGTCCTCACAGGCCATCATTCAGTGGTCCTCAGCGCACTGCAGCTGTGCACACCTGATGGGTGCTGGGGAACTCGCAGGAACCATGGCTATCAGCTATCGGGGAAAATATGTGTCTCTATGATGATTCTTTTGACTTTGAAAGGGTTTGTGCATACATCGTCTCATTTGAACTTCACAACCATTCAGTGATTTGTACGGAAGACACCATCCTCACTTTGCAGAAAAGGAAACAAACTCGGGGGAGTGAAATGACTGCTTGAATTGCATAAATGTGAATTTGTATTTCTGCAAGTGACACAGCTGGGACTGGGACTTTATCTCCCCAGTCACGGTATTCATGAGATTTCAGGTCCACTAGACATACATACATCAAATACTTGTGGAATAACGAGAAAACAAGTAAGCAGATAAATAAACAAATGCTGTCTCTAAGCAGCACCAAATTGGGGGTTCATGCAGCAGGAGGACCGCCACGCGCTGAGACCCACTGAACAAGTCAAGGTCAGCCTGTGCTTCGGAATCCTGCCCAGCCTCTTTCCTGACCTATCACTGAAGATCTAATCAGTTACATTTATGTCACAGGTTGGAAAATTCTCCAAGCTCCAAGAGGCAAAGCGAAAGGTTTGGTCTGAACAGCCAATCAGTTGGCAAATTCAGATACAACCCCAACTCTTCCAAGTGGCCAGAGCAAGCTTTGGAGCACCAAGCACATAGCTTCAGCTTGGGGTCTCTCTGAAGAGTTCTCAAGTCTGAATCAGTAAGTGAAGTTTTCATATCCTTAAGCAGGATGAAAACTGCCTAGCAAAAACATCTGCAGGCTTCCAAACAGATCATATTAAAATTTACCAAGAGGGGGCTCAGTTGGGAAGTGAGGGTAAAAAAAAACTCTCAAGTCAGAGTGTTTGTAATGTATTTTCCCTAGAGGACTTGGTACAGAGATAGTTTTAATTAACAGTGCATTTCATTTAAGCTTAGCAGGCAAGTTATTGTACATTCAATAAATACCAGTTAGCTATTAAGAACATATTTACTTCTGACTTAACAACTACAGCAGGTTAGAGACACAGATTTCCATGAAATCACAAGCTGGAGAATTTGTTTGGAACAATCAATTGTTCTTTCCTCAAGATATAATAATTGCCTTATTGAATCTGGAGAAGCTCTTCTCTTGGTAATTTATGACAAATAGATATCCCCATTTAGTTACTCTATCCTTTTTGCCCAAAGAAGAAAGAAGATAGGGTAGGGAAGGAGATTCTCAAACTCAGATCCTTGACTTAAGGGAATAACTTGGCCTGGCACAAATTTACTGCAACTTTCTAATCTGGGAAATCTGGACCCTAGGCCAGGCAGGGAAAGCTGGAAAACTGAGTTCTAATAACAATTAATTGTTTAGTGTAAGTTTGTCCCATTCAATGTTTGGGACATACTTATGTTAAGTAAGCATTCATAGCTTATCTGAAATTCAGATTTGACTAGATGTTCTATTTTATTTTGCTTTGCTTTCTTGTTGTTCCATCTGTCAACCATATTCCTGATGGGCCCTGATTATACTTAGCAGTATGTATAAGTCACTATGGACAACATTCCCACTCAATCTCACTCAGCTTCTCCACTGCTAAGTCCCATCTTCCAAAGGACAAATGAGGAAACAGAGACCCAGAGAAGCAAAGTGACTTGAGCAAGGTCACAGAGCCAGTTGGTGCCAGAAGCTTGATTTTATGGTCATCATTCATCACCATCATCATCATCATCCTTTTCTATGATTAACTAGTATCCATTGAATGTTAGTGATATATCAGACCCTTTGCTCAGAAAATCTTCACAATCACACCATGAGATAGATACTTTGTTACGTCTCGATTTTAGAGCTGGGGTCAGTCACAGTTTCAAATCAGAATCCATGAATTGTTTCCCTGTCAGCCCTTCACTCTTTCCACTTTGGCTTTTTTGTCTCTTCGTCTCTTCTATCCTCATCTAGAAATAAATCTATAGTATCAACACTAATTAAGTCCAATGGAGCCAAACACTCTGGTAGAAAAATAAGACAAAATGAGAAGGACTGGAGGCGGGGTGTGGGGAACTGCATAGGGGCTGACAGTGCAGCCCAGGGAGACTTAGCACCTGGATTTGAATCTTAACATGGATACTCACATGCTGGCAAGCATGGGCAAATTTTGCAATCTTTCTGTGCCGTCCTTTCCTAAACTGCAGAATGGGGCTGGTAAATGTTATCACTGATGCATAATAAGCACTGTATAAATATTTATTCTTGATGCTAGTAAAATAAGGTGCCTGAAACCTGAGAATTGAGCATGTCGAAGAGACAACAGCGTCCAGAGAAAGCGGAACACAGAGCCAATCATGTTCTATGGCTGGTAAGTGCTTGCCCTGCCGCATCTTCTCATGAGGCCATTGAGGACACAGGCCAAGTCAGCGAGAGATATTTCCACACACTGTCTATTAAATCTCAAATACCCATGCATAACTTAGGCCAATCTACATCACGGTGAAATTCTAGGATTTTCCAAAGAGTTCTACTTTCAGGTTATTTTCTTACATGATGAACACAAATCATGTACAAGCATTCAAAATTTTAACATTGATAAATCCAGATTACTTTCTCTAACCCCACTTTCCCAGCCAGAAAAAGTGGACAAAAGGTTCTCCCAAAGACCCACCCACCAAAAAAATTAGAAAATATGGTGGCCACCCATGTATGTAACCATACAATTGCATGCAGAAATACTAGGTTGCATTAAGATACAAACTCACTTTAAGTCTGCTATTAAGTTGTAGCTACTGAAACAAATGGCCTGATCTGTGTTTATTTATTTAGCTAATTATATCAGACTGTGTTCCCAGATGAATGAAAGGCAGCTTCCAAAAACAGACTAAGTACAGGATATATATTGCATGCATGCTTAAGTAGCTTCTGCAACCCAATGGACTGTAGCCTGCCAGGCTCCTTTGTCCATGGGATTCTCCAGGTAAGAATATTGGAGTGTGTTGCCATGCTCTCCTCCAAGGGATTTTCTTGACCCAGGGATCGAACCTATGTCTCTTATGTCTCCTGCATTTGTAGGTGGGCAGTATATTATTGGCTATCATTAAAGTAATTTGAATTTCCCAAGTGTAATTAAAAATAAGTAAGACAACTTAAGACTAATAATAAGAGGGAAAGTTAAAATTATAAGCTATCACAGAAATTACAAATTATCAGAAAAATTTAATGACCAGATGGTTTTAATGGTGAATTCTATTAGTCGGACTATTATACAACTTGATCCAGAACATAGGCAAAGACTAAAAACTAACTGAGTTATTTTATAAAGTTGGCTTATGCTTTATACCAAAATTGAAAAGGATGGGCCAAAATAGGAAACTACAAACTAATTTCATTTATGAATAGAGATGCTAAATCCCTGAGGAGAATATTAGCATATGGAATTCAATAGTACATTTAAAGAATGATCAACTGCTACCAAGAATGACTCATC
>SJYQ01007617.1:320836-345324 GCA_006410935.1 Redunca redunca
CCAAGAATGACTCATCCTAGGAAGGCCAGGACAGCCTATTAATAGGAAGCCTATTAATATAAAAAGTACATCAGTAGGCTCAATTAGAAAAGCTTAAAATAATCTCAATGACTGCCCAAAAATTATTCAATAACAGTTTTGGCTAGAAGCATTTTAAAAAATAGAAATGAAAGGGAATTTCTTAATAAAGACTATCAAGCTTAAACTAACTGCCTTCATCATACCTGCTTTAAGATCTACGTATCAGTTATCTATTGCCATAATAACGCTATGCAACAAGCAACCGCAAATCTCAGTGCTTTCAGTTCAGTTCAGTCACTCAGTCGTGTCCAACTCTTTGTGATCCCATGAACCACAGCATGCCAGGCCTCCCTGTCCATCACCAACTCCTAGAGTCCACAGAGTCGGTGATGCCATCCTACCATCTCATCCTCTGTCATCCCCTTCTCCTCCTGCCCTCAATCTTTCCCACCATCAGGGTCTTTTTAAATGAGTCAGTTCTTCACATCAGGTGTTTCAGCTTCAACATCAGTCCTTCCAATGAGCATTCAGGACTGATCTCCTTTAGGATGGACTGGTTCGATCTCTTTGCAGCCCAAGGGACTCTCAAGAGTCTTCTCCAACACCACAGCTCAAAAGCATTAATTCTTTGGTGCTCAGCTTTCTTGATAATCCAACTCTCACATCCATACATGACCCCTGGAAAAACCATAGCCTTGACTAGACAGACCTTTGTTGACAAAGTAATGTCTCTGCTTTTCAATATGCTGTCTAGATTGATCATAACTTTCCTTCCAAGGAGTATCTTTTCATTTCATGGGTGAAATCTCCATCTGCAGTGACTTTGGAGCTTCCCAAAACAAAGTCAGCCACTGTGACCACTGTTTCCCCATCTATTTGCCATGAAGTGATGGGAGTGAATGCCATGATCTTCTTTTTTAGAATGTTCAGCTTTAAGCCAACTTTTTCACTCCCCTCTTTCACTTTCATCAAGTTCTTCACTTTCTGCCATAAGGGTAGTGTCATTTGCATATCTGAGGTTATGATATTTCTCCCGGCAATCTTGATTCTAGTTTGTGCTTCTTCCAGCCCAGCGTTTCTCATGATGTACTCTGCATATAAGTTAAATAAGCAGGGTGACAATATACAGCCTTGACATAATCCTTTTCCTATTTGGAACCAGTGTGCTGTTCCATGTCCAGTTCTAACTGTTGCTTCCTGACCTACATACAGATTTCTCAAGAGGCAGGTCAGGTGGTCTGGTATTCCCGTCTCTTTCAGAATTTTACACAGTTTATTGTGATCCACAGAGTCAAAGGCTTAGGCATAGTCAATAAAGCAAAAATAGATGTTTTTCCCAAACTCTCTTACTTTTTCGATGATCCAGCAGATGTTGGCAATTTGATCTCTGGTTCCTCTGCTTTTCTAAAACCAGCTTGAAATTCTGGAAGTCTCTGTTCACGTATTGCTGAAGCCTGGCTTGGAGAATTTTGAGCATTACTTTACTAGTGTGTGAGATGAGTACAATTGTGAGGTAGTTTGAGTATTCTTTGGCATTGCCTTTCTTTGGGATTGGAATGAAAACTGACCTTTTGCAGTCCTGTGGCCACTGCTGAGTGCCATGGGCAGAGTTCCTCATGCTGGCCCCCGGCGTTTTCCAAATATGCTGGCATACTGAGGGCAGCACTTTCACATCATCAATTTTCAGGATTTGAAATAGCTCAAATGAATTCCATCACCTCCACTAGCTTCATTCGTAGTGATGTTTCCTAAGGCCCACTTGACTTCACATTTCAGGATGTCTGGCTCTAGGTGAGTGATCACATCATAAGGATTATCTGGGTCATGAAGATCTTTTTTGTACAGTTCTTCTGTGTATTCTTGCCACCTCTTCTTAATATCTTCTGCTTCTGTTAGGTCCATACCATTTCTGTCCTCTATTGAGCCCATCTTTGCATGAAATGTTATCTTTAATTTTCTTGAAGTGATCTCTAGTCTTTCCCATTCTGTTGTTTTCCTCTATTTCTTTGCATTGATCACTGAGGACGGCTTTCTTATCTCTCCTTTCTGTTCTTTGGAACTCTGCATTCAATGGGTATATTTCCTTTTCTCCTTTGCTTTTCACTTCCCTTCTTTTCACAGCTATTGCAAGGCCTCCTTAGACAGCCAGTTTTCTTTTTTTCATTTCTTTTTCTTGGGGATGATCTTGATTCTTGTCTCCTGTACAATGGCATGAACCTCCGTCCATAGTTCATCAGGCATTCTGTCTATCAGATCTAGTTCCTTAAATCTATTTCTCACTTTCACTGTATATTCATAAGGGAATTTGATTTAAGTCATACCTGAATGGTCTAGTTTTCTCCACTTTCTTCAATTTCAGTCTGAATTTGTCAATAAGAAATTCATGACCTGAGCTACAGTCTGCTCCTGGTCTTGTTTTTGTTGACTGTATAGAGCTTCTCCATCTTTGGCTGCAAAGAATATAATCAATCTGATTTTGGTGTTGACCATCTGGTGATGTCCATGTGTTGAGTCTTCTCTTGTGTTGTTGGAAGAGGGTGTTTGCTATGCTTAACTGATACATCTGAAGTATTACTGAGTGGTTCTTCTGGTCTTGCCTGGGCTCACTTTCATAAAGAGCACTGGCTGTTTTTTGAGTGATCTTATGTAGTTTCAACTGGGATAAACAGTGTAACTCGGCTGTGCTACAAGTATATAATTTTCTACCTGTGTACACTTGGCGTATCTTTATCACAAATATGGAAGATGAAACAGTTACCAGCCACCCTTTTAAAGCTTCTATATGCTCTATCTTAGCTCACATTCCATGGGCCAAGTCACACAGCCAAGTTCACAGTCAGGGTAGAAGTGCACCCCAGAGTTACGTGGCAAAAGGGATAGCTATGGGGGGGAATGACAAACTGAGGCCATTTGTCATTCCACAACATTAGGCTTCTCAGAAGATCAGCTCTACTGAGTGATAATAAAAAAAATTTTTATTTTTACATAAAAAGATATTCCATGATCAAATAAATTCTGAGATGTTCTGGGTGGAGTAATAAATAATGTTAAACAAGTTTCTTTACAAAAGGATGTGTCAAGCTTTCCTGAATGCATCATGAAAATTTCCAAGTTAAGTTCATAGCCCTTCCCACATCAATTTGAATATAGAATCTTTTGTTTTTCACAGAGCATCTGGGAGGATAAAATACTTATAGGACACACTTTGGGGAAAAAAAAAGAAGATATAACAATGAGGTATCACCTCATACTAGTCTGAATGAATGCAAATAATAAATGTTGGAGAGAGTGTGGAGAAATTAAACCCTCCTACACTGTTGGTGGGAATGTAGACTGGTACAGCCACTATGGAGAACATTATGAATATTCCTTAAAAAACTAAAAATAGAGCTACCATATGATCCAGCAATTCCCTTCCTGGGCATATATCTAGACAAAACTAATTGAGAAAGATGCATAAGCCCCAATGTTCATAGAAACACTATATTCAATGGCCAAGACATGGGAACACCCTAATATATCTATCAACAGATGAGTAGATGATGATGATCTGGTACATACATACAGTGAAATATTACTCAACCATAAAAATAATGAAATAATGCCATTTGCCACAACAAGGATGGACCTGTAGATTATCATACTAAGTGAAATGTCAGAAAGAGAAAGACAAATACCATATGATATCATTTACATATGGAATCTAAAGAAAATGATACAAGTGAACTTTTTACAAAACAGGCTCAGAGACATAGAAAGCAAACTCATGGTTACCAAAGGGGAAGCAGGGAGGGATATTTTAGAAATTTGGGATTACCAGATACACACTACTACGTACAAAATAGATAACTGACAAGAACCTACCATATAGCACAGGAAACTCTACTCAGTATCTTGTAATAACTTATAATGGAAAAGAATATATATATGAGAATATATGAGTGTGTATATGCATATATATAACATATTATATATAATATGTTATATATATAACTGACTCACTTTGATTTACACCTGAAAAGTTGTAAATCAACTATACTTAAATTTCAAGAGTGTATATAAACTTTTAAGTGGCACTCACATAACAAAACAAAAGTAATAAAACAGCAATAATAAAATAATTCCAATAATAAATCTGTAGGATTTACATTAGAAAAACAGCAAAACTTTTTTGAGATGTGAAGATTTACTTAAATGGAGGCACACTATCTTCCTGAAGGAAAAGAATAAATATTGTAAGGAAGACAGTTCTTTCTAAATTGATTTATAGATTTAACATAACCCCAGTGAAAATCTCAATGAGATAATAATGCTCAAGCATTGGCAAGGATACTGTGGAAACAGACATTTCATAAGCTGGTGGGAATTTAAATTTGCACAATATTTTTAAAAAGCAATTTAAAGCCTTAAAAGTGCTCATAACTATTGACCCAGACCCAGAAAGATACCGTAAGGAAACTATCAAATGTGACCAAAGGTGTGTTTGTATAAATTTTTATTGGGATACTACTTAAAGAAAACAAACAAAAAAAAAATTGTCAATAACCTAGATATCCAACAATAGGGGAATTCCTAAATAGAGGTTCAGGCTTTTATATTAGTGAAAATTACATATGATTAAAACCTATGTTTTCAAAATCAAATTGGACATGAAAATGTTTACAAAGTAACTTGATGGGTTGCAGGGAAGCAGGATACCAAGATGTGCTACAGTATGAGTCCAACTGGATTACTCATATTCACATAGAATGAAACCATGAGGCAATAAAATGAAATGTTATTAATTTTCTGTTTCCTGATTTTTATAAAATAAACATGTAGTATATTTATATTTTTCAAAATTATCTCAATAAACTTTTTAAGAATGAGAAAACGTTTTGAGATCACTAGAAACAATAAATGAGATCAGCCAAGATAATGTTGCAAAATGAAAATTAATGGTGTATTGGAGATTGGAGATGGGCTGTGCACAACTGGAAGGATTTATTCCACTAAATAAAAATCAAATTATAAAATACTGTGGTACTAGTTTAAGAGTTGACCTACCAATGAATGAAAGTCCCTTAAATAGGTTATAAATACATAAGAAGCTAAATGATAATAGTATCATAATTAAATAAGATGTGGTGGTGGTTTAGTCACTAAGTTGTGTCCAACTCTTGTGACGCCATGGACTGTAGTCCACCAGGCTTCTCTGTCCACGAGATTCTCCAGGCAAGAATACTGGAGTGGGTTGCCATTTCCTTCTCCAGGGGATGTACCTGACCCAGGAATCGAACCTGGGTCTCCTGCATTGCAGGCAGATTCTTTACCAACTGAGCTATGAAGGAAGCCCATAAGATGTGCTATTCAATACATGGACGTGCTATTCAATAAATGGATTTAGGAAACTTTACCATTTGGAGGAGAAAATACCCTATATAGATAAAATACAGTTTTAAAGACTTAAAGAGTTAAATTTAAAACACTGCTGTATTTTACATGGATAACCAAAAAGAACCTGCTGTATAGCACATGGAATTCTGCTCAATGGCAAGTAACAGCCTGGATGGATGGGAGGAGAGTTTGGGGGAGAATGGATATATATATGTGTATGGCTGAGTCCCTTCGCTGTTCACCTGAATCTATCACAACATTGCTAATTGTTTCTATCCCAAAATGAAATAAAAAAATTAAAAAATAATATCTTGAGACTATTAAATATATAATAACAATTTAGGCAAAAAATTGAATTGAGGAATGATAAAAATTTTAAAGCATAATCCATGGAATAAATTATCAAAGAAAACAGTGACTGATTTTACTATTTAATGATTAAAAATTTCTTAACTTCAAGACGAAAGCATCAACACTGGAGGAAAATGTTTGCCACAAATAGAACTGACAAAGGTTTAATCCTTTTACAGATGAAGGACATCTACAGATGCCTCATAGATGGGAAACACACAGCTGACTCTGCAAGGAGGCAGATGTGGGTGAGCCCACCACTTTCCTGCTGTGTAATCCCTACAAACCTCAGTTTTCTCACTTGTCAAACGGAGCATAACCATCCAAGAGAGCCGTTTTGAGGATTAAATGAGAAAAAGGATATAAATTGCTTTGAGTGCTCAATAAATGTCAACTAGAAGCACTTTTATTCATTCAATAAACATTTCTCTGGTATCTACTATGGGTTGGATGCTGTGCCAGGCACTAGGGATAAAAAGGTGCACAAGACAAAGGATTTTACACACATTTGTTGTTGTTGTTATTCAGCCACTCAGGCACATCCAACTCTTTGAGACCCCGTGGACTACAGCGTGCCAGACCGCCCCGTTCTTCACTGTCTCCAGGAGTTTGTGCAGACTCGTGTCCATTGAGTTGATGATGCCATCCACACAGACGCAAACTCGCAAAGACCACAGAATGCAATATGTTACAGTGGGATGGAGACAGACTGACATGGGATAAGGAAGTTAGTTCCTCCTAGTCTAAGGAGGCACGGAGGCCTCCTAGAGGTGATGGTTTTAAGCAGAGTTCTAACAAATGTTAGGCAAGCAAAGGGAATGAAAGATCAACTGAGGGAGAGAGAACAGCATGAGTGAATGCTGGAAGGTGGGTGAAACAGTGTGGAAATGATTCTTCAATCATGGACGTGGCCACCACTGCAGGAGGGCAAAGCTTAAGTTGGAGGTGGAAAAAGAGGAAACTGGGGAAATTAGCAAGGCTTCAGGGACTGGATTAGGGAATTGGAACTTTTCACATTGAGGATGACAAGAAGCCCTGAAAGAGTTTTAATTAGGAATGTGGTGTGCATAGATTTACACTCTGAAATGTTTGCACCAGTTGCAGTGTGGATAATGTGTTGGAAACAGTCAGGATCAGAGGTGGAGGGTCCAGTTTGGAAAACAGATAGCTGGAGAAAGACCATGAGTCAGAGGCAGGACAGAAGCAGTGAGGATGAAATGATGTGGATAGACGGGAGGGAAATTTAGGAAGCAGAATAAACAGATGTGACTGATTGAATGTAGAAGATGAGTGGCAGGGATTTGTCAAGGATGACACTCAGAAATCTGAAAGCCTTCAGAACACGAGTATAACAATTATCAAAATGACAAAGGTCAGAAAGAGACAATTCAGAAAGAAATACAAATGAGAGCATGAAAGGAGATGCATGAGAAATGTTCAATATTAGCTATATAGAGAGAAATGCAAATTTTAAAGAAATATGATTTATCACCTACCAAATTTATATGAAATTTATATTCAGAAAAACTTATTTTAAGGCACATGTTTAGTGTGTATGTTATCTGGCATGTTTGCGTGCTAAGTCACTTCGGTCACGTCCAACTCTTTGCAACCCCAAGGACTGTGGCCCACCAGGCTCCTCTGTCCATGGAATTGTCCAGGCAAGAATGTGGAGGTGGGTTGCCACGCCCTCCTCCAGGAGATCTTCAAGACCCAGGGATCAAACGCACGTCTCATGTCTCCTGCATTGGCGGGCAGGTTCTTTACCATCTGGGAAGCCCATGTTATCTGAGCATATTGATGAAGGAGTGGTCATTTATCATTTCTGTGTTTCTTCTACTTGATGGGTTCAGCTAACCAGTCTTGATTGACTGCCCACTATGGACATGTAAGTGCCCAGAATGCAAAGTCAAATAAGAACCTCTCCTTCCCCCTCTATATGTGGCAGAACCGATCCTGTAATTTGCTGGTTACAGGGTGGTATCACTGAGCAGTTATTAGCACAAGATGCTTAGGGGACAAATACATACTTGGTAGAAGGGAAGAAATATCAGAAGATGCTGGAATCAGGGTTTCTTGGATTCTGGAGTTAACATGAAGAAGGATGTTAACCATCCCCTACAGAAACTCATGGAGAGATTTTTAAAATAAGTGATTCCACTAAAATCTCTAGTCTAGGGACTTCTGACCAAAGGGGGCAAAATCAAGATTCTGGAGAGTGATGGAGAGGCTTCTTCAGGGAAGGCATACAGAGGTGTACTGCCATCCAGTGGCAAGACGGAAACTGCAACCCAGGTGCTTTTCATTTCCTTCTTCTAAGCCACTGCTTAGAAGATTTGAGGACCTTTCATGGAGAAGGATGGAGAAGGCAGGCAATGGCAACCCACTCCAGTACTGTTGCCTGGAAAATCCCATGGGCAGAGGAGTCTGGTCAGCTGCAGTCCATGGGGTAGCTAAGAGTCGGACAAGACTGAGAGACTTCACTTTCACTTTTCACTTTCATGCATTGGAGAAGGAAATGGCAACCCACTCCAGTATTCTTGCCTGGAGAATCCTAGGAACGGCACAACCTGGTGGGCCTGCCGAATACGGGGTTGCACAGAGTCGGACAGGACTGAAGCGACTTAGCAGCAGCAACAGCAGCAACATGGAGAGGAAACGACTCAGAGTAAATCAAAGATGGTGGCCAGGAGAAATGGGCTGATGTTTGTTTAAACTCCTAGGTTAAGATACCACCGTTATTACATATGTACTTTTCTAAGAAGTGCTGGTGTTTGTAACTGAATGCCTCTCTTCTCTTCTCTCCCATCCCCATGACTGAAGGACACAAAACCTGGCTTAAGTATCAAGAGAGCTAAGTAAAGTGGATTGGTCCATGGCACATACATCTAAGTGGTAGAGTCCAAAATTTATTTCTTTGTGTTTTAAAAAATGTTATTCCTAATATATTATGATATTATATCCATTGTTGTGAATGTCCAACTCCAACTATTGGTTATAATTTATACCAAATCTTGAAATAACATTATTGAATAGAGACCCAGGACATATTTATTCTACAAATATTTTTTCAAGGCAGGTATTATTTGAAGTCCTAGAGATATGAGCATGAAAAGACTCCTTCTCCTCCTGCAACTCAAGAACAACAATAATAACAACAAAACTTGATTCAAAAATATGCAAAGCACTTGGATAGACATGTCTCCAAAGAAGATAGACAAGCACGTGAAAGCACATGGCCATCAGACACATGAAAAGATGCTCAATATCAGTATTCACCAGGGAAATGCAAATCAAAACTTCTGTGCAATATCACCTCACACCCATTAGGATGGCAACTATCAGAAAGAAAGAAAAGTAACAAACTTTGGCAAGAATGTGGAGAAATCGGAATCCTTATGCGCTGTTGGTGAGAATGTAAGGTGCTGCAACCACTATGGAAAATAGCATGATGGTTCCTCAAAAAACGAAAAATAGACTTACCAGCAATTACACTTCTGGGTTTACTCCCAAAATAACCGAAAGCAGCATCTTGAAGAGATATTTGCACTGCCACATGTATAGCAGCATTATTCACAACAGCCAAAAGGTGGAAGCAACCCAAGTGTCCATCAGCAAATGAATACACAACCAAATGTGGTAGATCCACACAATGAAATACCTTAAAAAGGAATGAAATTCTGACATGTGTTACAGCATGGATGAACCTTTGAAGACATCAGGCTAAGTGAAGAGCAAGTCGCAAAAGGATAAATCCTATATGATTCCACTTATCTGAGGTTCCTAGAGGAGTCAGAGTCATAGAGACAGGGAGTAGAGGTGGTTGCCAGGGGCTGGAGGAGGGGGGAATGGGGAGGTTTTGTCTAATGGGTGCAGAGTTTCAGTTCTGAAGCGTGAAAAGTTCTGCAGAGTGGTTGCACAGCGTGTGAATCTACTTCACATCACTGAATTGTAGACTTTAAAACGGTTAAGAGGGTAAAGTCAATGTTATATAAATTTCACACAGCTTTTAAAAAAAATATCTGTTCTCTGTCTTCAGGCTGTTTACATTTTTGCACCGCTAAGGTGATTTAACGCTCCTCAGTCTAAATCCTTTCATCACTAGTCAGTTTAGATAATACATCCCCATATAGGTGGATGTCTTCTGTGGAGATGCAGCTTTCCTGTTTTTTCTGTCAATGTGATGATTTGAAGCTTCTTTAAATTATAGGTCAGAAAAAGCAAAAGTGTTAGTTGCTCAGCTGTGTCCAGCTGTTTGTGACCCCATGGATTGTAGCCCACCAGGCTCCTCTGCCCATGGAACTCTCCAGGCAGGAACACTGGAGTGGGTAGCCATTCCCTTCTCCACGGGATCCTCCTAAGCCAGGGACTGAACCTGCGTCTTCTGCACTACAGACATATTCTTTACCATCTGAGCCACCAGGGAAGCCCATAGGTCAGAAATCAAAAGCTCAGTGAAGAGGACTTGTTCACTGTCAGAAAGCTACTACAGAGCCCAGGAAGCTCCAATGCCTCCCTCTGGTTTACTTGAAAGCATTAGTCCCCTTTTTTTGTTGTTATCTGGAAGGGACCTTTGATTACAAGGTCTTGCAGCATTCCCACAGGGTCATCAGCTCAGCCAAACACACCGGCAATTAGGGCCCTGCCAAATGGTATGGCCTTACTCCAGAGTCAAGCGCATAAGGGTTCTCCTCCTGGCTCTTTAGTTAAGCTAAAGGCAGGGTGTCTATACAAAAGAATTTGCCATTCTTCAGTCACTCTTAACCTTTCCTTTCAAATGGAATTAAAGAATCCTGCCCTAGCCTTCAGAGTGGTGAGAAGGGTGGGGAGCAGGCTCAGGAAAGAACAGTCTTCTTTTTGTAAGTCTCTACACCTACCTGCAAGGAGATCCAACCAGTCCATCCTGAAGGAGATCAGTCCTGGGTGTTCATTGGAAGGACTGATGCTGAAGCTGAAACTCCAATACTTTGGCCAACTCATGCGAAGAGCTGACTCATTGGAAAAGACCCTGATGCTGGGAGGAATTGAGGGCAAGAGCAGAAGGGGACGACAGAGGATGAGATGGCTGGATGGCATCACTGACTCGATGGACATGAGTTTGTGTGAACTCCAGGAGTTGGTGATGAACAGGGAGGCCTGGCGTGCTGCAATTCATGGGGTCACAAAGAGTCGGACACGACTGAGCAACTGAACTGCACTGAACTGAACACCCACCTGAGCAAGTTGCTTAGAAAGACTTGGAGCTGTTGAATCTTAGAGATTCTAACAGAAAGAGTTTTTTCTGCTTTGAATAGTGACATCCAGGAGCGGTCCACCCTTAGAGTGCTTGAGTAGAGAAATGATCCAGGGAGGACAGAGTGAGGGGAGGATAGGCAAGGAAGGAGAGAAGAAAAGAGGGAGGGAAGAAGGGCAAAGGAGAGAGAGAGAGCCCACGTCAGCTTCGGAAATGACCTGATGATTTAGAACTCTCTGCGTCATCTCCACCAGCCTCTCCCTGGGAGTTCTCTAAGTGGCTGTGACAATGAGAGGCTGAAAAGCATTGGGCTGCTCAGTCTGCAGCTTCTCTGGCCAGGCTAACTCCAGATGTTTCCGACAGCCGTGCACCACGGCCGCCCTGACAGCAGGAGCCCTCGCTGCTGCCTGGTGTCACTTCTTCCTGTTTTGTGTCCTGATGTTTGGAACTTAGCCACCATCAGGCTTATTGGTATTTTGTGGGTCACTTAGATTCTGGTATTTTTAGATTCAGCAACAAAAATAGCTTATCCTTCCCTTCTCACCTTGTTCTCTCAGCACTCTCTGTGTATGACACCATCATGGGGTGTGGAGGAGAAAATAGAATCAGGATCAGGTAAGAGGCCATGGTCCATTAAAGGATGCATTGGCCATAAGGCCCTATGCAAGTAATTCAGGTTCTTGCAAACATAGTGATTGTGCTGTAAAATGGGTACATTGGTAATATCTGCCTCAAAATGTTACTGTAGGAATTAAATAAAGCAATCCACAAATACAATATACATTGCCACACAGTCACTATAGGGGTCAGAGGTCAAAATGTGTAGCCTTCATGCCAGATCTGGTCTGCTCCATTCCTTGCTTCTAAACCATTTGAATGTCTTTAAATAGGTGCCTAAAGATGCCATTTCTCCATACATTTATCTCACACCTGGCCTGTTTCATCTGCTTTTGCTGCCAGCTTTATCTAGAAAGTTTGAATTTTAAATCCCTGACATGGGATTTTACACGGAAGCCTCATTCAAAATGCGGAACAGGTATCCATGCTGACCCACAGCCTGGTAGATCCAGAAATATAACTTTGCAAGATGTCAAGAAAGAGTCCATTAGTACAACCTCAGACTCACTAGACTAATGACAGCAATGTAGAAAGTCAGAGTGACCAGTTATGAATTTGCAAGGACAAAGAAAATGATCCTGAAGACCAAAACACTCTTGTCAGTATCTCAACAATGACAATTTACTCCATACAAAACATCACTACAATTAGAGGCTCCTTGGTCTATATGGTAGCAGTGGTTGTGGTAGTTTAAGTCGTGTCCAACTCTTTACCACCCTATGGACTGTAGCCTGCCAGGCTCCTCTATCCATGGGATTTCCCAGACAAGAATACTGGAGTGGGTTGTCATTTCCTTCTCCAGGGGGATCTTCCTGACTCAAGGATCAAACCTGCATCTCCTGCTTAATTCTTTACTACTGAGCCACCTGGGAGGTGGTCTACATGGTGTACTGGCACTAAAATAGAATATCAGTGGGACATGCTAGAAATTCCCAAAATAGAACTTAGCATACATAGGCATTTAGTGTCCAATAAAGGTGTCCATCTCCAACCAGTGAGGAAATGATAGATTATTCCATAAATGAAGTTGGGATAATTTGTTAACTGTTTATAAAAATGAGTTGTCTGCATTGTACTCACCACTCTATAAACCAACATAAACTTCAAACAGATATTACACTAAAATTTTTTATTAAAAAACATAAAAGAACTAGAAGAAAATATAAGCGGATATTGAACTGCTCTCATGAAGAAAAGGTACTTCTAAGCATATAAGTAAAGGAAAAAAGTGTAAGAAAAAATCATAAGCCTGACTACATACACATGTAAATCTTTCTAAAGATGTTAAGATACTGCAAACAAAATTAAGAAGAAACAACAAACTAAAAAGAAAAAAAAACAAAAGAGCCCAGGGCTAGGGATACCATCATGAACAAATTGCATGTGGTTGCTATGTTCACAGAGCTTTCAACCCAGTGGGCACACAGACATTGAAGTCAGGACCATCCTCTAAGGAATCATTACAAATAGTAGTAATTCCTTCTGAAGTCAAAGAAGGGGGACTCAAGTCAGATGGGACAGTCAAGGAAGGTCTCTTTGAAAAGTGTTATTTTTGCCAAGAGCTATGAGGCAGGTAGGAGTGAGTGAGAGAGATGGTCAGGAGATGAAGAATTCAGGCAAAGGGAAGACCTCTGAGTCAGGTGTAGAAGCAGCAAGAAAGACAAAATGGAGCACACAGTTGAGGTGGGAAATTATAAGAGGAGTAATTGAACAGGTAAGATATGCAGGTTGACTTGTATATTTAATTGCAGGTACAGAGTTAGTCTTTTAATGCTTCTTATCAATAAGGAAGACAAGCACTCTAATAGGCAAATGAGCAAAGTAGGCAGGTCACTGAAAAGGAAATAGAAACAAATCTATAGAGAAAGATGCTAGGTCAGCGGTTGACTAGGGAACAGTAAGTGAGTGCATATGGGCACAAGGGATGTTTTGAGGGTGATAAAAAAATTCTATAATCGGATTGCTGTGATGGTTGCACAATTCTTTAAATTTAGAAAAATCATTGAATTGTGTATTAAATGTATACATTTTATGGAATACAAATTATACCTCAATAAAAATATTTTTTAAGTATTCAACCTCTCTAGTAAACAAACAAATGTAAATTAAAACACAATGTCATTTTTCACCTTTCAAATTTGCAAGTAATATAAGGAAAAACAACACTCAGTTCTGGTGAAATGTTGGGGAAAGGGCATTTGTAAAATTCTGGTAAATTTGGCAGTAAGTGTCAAGCCTTGTTAGTTTGTCACATACCTTGGAATTTAATATAGGGAAAGAATAATATGAGTATAGAAAAAAGGCTTATGAATGAGAATTTTATCACAAAATAATTATTATAAAGATGAAAAATTCAAGGTTGCACGCCAGACAATTGCTTAAATATGCAAGATATAATTCTAACTGCGATTATGCTGTGAAAGAATACATAATTACATGAAGTGGTGATAAGTTAAGTTAAAAATTACAAAACTGATTAGCATAGCCAAATTTGGGGGAAATAATATATGTTTACATTGAAAAAGGCTTAAAGGACAGGCATCTGTATCATTCATCTATTTCCATAAAATGCTATATAACAAACTACCCTAAAGCATAAAACAGTAAGCCCTCATTTTTGCACACTGCTGAGGTGTCTGTCCCTCAGGAGGCAAGGCAATGGGACTGCCAGGCTGTCATCCATATTTCTGTCAAGTTTCTGTGCTAATTGGGATATTTCTTCTTGGCTGAAGCACTAAAGGACAGCCTAAGTGCACAGGCACATCTCGAGTCCCTGCTTGCATCTCTTACACTTACATTCCACTGGCCAGAAAGCCAGTCACAGAACCAAAGTCAGTCAAATGGCAGAGAGGTAATCTTTGCCTATAAGAAGAGATGCAAGTCATGGTGGGGAGGGGAAGAAGTGACAATGATAAAGCATTCACACAGTATCAGAAGTTTAAATGGGATTATCTCAGAGTGGTAGAACTGTGGGTTTTGTTTGCGTTAGGGTTAGTTACGTATGGTGTATTATTCAACTTTTTCTAGGTTTATTTCCTTCTCATGTTACATACTGCTATGTATCAACAGCAGTTGATCTGTTTTACACATCCTTTAAGCTCAGTAAAGAAACTTCACTTATCTGAGAAGGACGGTGGAAAAAAGAACAATGAGAGAGATTGAAATGGTTCTTAAAGTCTCTGCTGCAAAGTTGCATGCCACTTCTGGTCACATTTCATTGATCAAAAAGCTCATAGAGCCAAGCCCAGTGTCCTCAAGAGGGGAGAGGATCCTTTGCTTTCCACAAAAGAAAAGGGGAGGGGTGACTGCAATTCATATGGCAATGGACATGGATGAAGGTAGTGAACAGTGAAAACAGGACTGCAATCTACCATATTTATTAGCATTTCTAGCTTTCCATAATGGCCATGTGATGCCTTTATTTGCTTCCCTGGTAGCTCAGATGGTAAAGTATTTGCCTGCAATGCAGGAGACCAGGTTCAGTCAATGGGCTGGGAAGATGCCCTGATAAAGGGAATGGCTACCCATTCGAGTATTCTTGCCTGGAAAAATCACATGGACAGAGGAGCCTGGTGGGCTACAGTTCAGTTCAGTTCAGTCACTCAGTTGTGTGCAACTCTTTGTGACCCACTGCAGCACGACAGGCCTCCCTGTCCATCACCAACTGCCGCAGTTTACTCAAACTCATGTTCATTAAATCGGTGATGCCATCCAGCCATCTCATCCTCTGTTGTCCCCTTCTCCTCCCACCTTCAACCTTTCCCAGCATCAGGGTCTTTTCAGATGAGTCAGTTCTTCGCATCAGGTGGCCAAAGTATTGGAGTTTCAGCTTCAGCATCAATCCTTCCAATGAATATTCAGGACTGATTTCCTTTACGATGGACCGGTTGGATCCCCTTTCAGTCCAAGGGACTCTCAAGAGTCTTCTCCAGCACCACAATTCAAAAGCATCAATTCTTCAGTGCTCAGTTTTCTTTATAGTCCAACTCTCACATCCATACATGACAACTGGAAAAACCATAGCCTTAACTAGACAGACCTTTGTTGGCAAAGTAATGTCTCTGCTTTTTAATATGCTATCTAGGTTGGTCATAACTTTTCTTCCAAGGAGCAAGCACCTTTCATGGCTGCAGTCACCATCTGCAGTGATTTTGGAGCCCCCCAAAATAAAGTCTGTCACTGTTTCCACTGTTTCCCCATCTATTTACCATAAAGTGATGGGACCAGATGCCATGATCTTAGTTTTCTGAATGTTAAGCTTTAAGCCAACTTTTTCACTCTCCTCTTTCACTTTCATCAAGAGGCTCTTTAGTTCTTCACTTTCTGCCATAAGGGTGGTGTCATCTGCATATCTGAGGTGATTGATATTTCTCCCGGCAATCTTGATTCCAGTTTGTGCTTCATCCAGCCCAGAGTTTCTCATGATGTACTCTGCATATAAGTTAAATAAGCAGNTGGGATTGGAATGAAAATTGACCATTTCCAGTCCTGTGGCCACTGCTGAGTTTTCCAAATTTGCTGGCATATTGAGTGCAGCACTTCCACAGCATCATCTTTCAGGATTTGAAATAGCTCAACTAGAATTCCAACATCTCCACTAGCTTTGTTCATAGTGATGCTTTCTAAGGCCCACTTGACTTCACATTCCAGGATGTCTGGCTCTGGGTGAGTGATCACACCATCGTGATTATCTGGGTCGTGAAGATCTTTTTTGTACAATTCTTCCATGTATTCTTGCCACCTCTTCTTAATATCTTCTGCTTCTGTTAGGTCCCTACCATTTCTGTCCTTTATTGAGCCCATCTTTGCATGAAAATTTCCCTTGGTATCTCTAATTTTCTTGAAAAGATCTCTAGACTTTCTCATTCTATTGTTTTCCTCTATTTCTTTGCATTGATTACTAAGGAAGGCTTTCTTTCCTCTCCTTGCTATTTAACACTTATTTAATCATTTATGATTAAATAAGTTGAATATGGACAGAAAATTTACTTTTATTACTTGTTCTTATCTTTTTTGAAGTTTTTTCTTTTTATAAGACATGCATTCAACCACCATTTGACATACGCCTTAAAGGACATGCAGTGACTCTTCCCTTCTTTCCATTTACTCTATTGCTGAATTCCAGAACCAAACACTTTCAGTACTTGTGGCTGGTTTGTTCAATATTAATCTCTGCTTCTCCAAGTTATGTGCACATTTAGCTCCCTCTTGAATTTTACCAATTTTAGCCCTGACTTCTGACATGAAAGACAAGGCAGGAACTTGATTTCATCCTTTCACCCACCACCTACACACGTTCCCACATCCTCCCCACACATACATTGCGTTTAGGGTTGCCATATCCACCAAAGATTCATTATTATTACATTATATAGACTTTATGGGTAGTTGAGTCTCAGATCACACCATGACCACTTACCCTTCCCAACAGAGTTCTCTGTTTTGTCTTAACTTTTGTTTTTTACTTTGCTTTTGTATTTGTTCATTTTCATATGTTTATCACATCCCAAACCCAAACTTTCTGCTCATTGTCTAAATTTCTCAATATATTTGGGCCCATATAATGTTCTATTATCTTGATCTTTTTGTTTAAGAGAAATGTCTCTCAGAGCCTTCTGAGCTACTCTAATCTGGATTATTTACCCTTGATGTGGGGTCTTATTTCACTTTTAGCTAGAATTCCCCCTGCTTGTCTCCTGTGTACAAACTCATGTTTTCTATAACTCACCTCTTTCTCTCCCTCAGTTTACCATCTCATTTTGGTGGAGCATAGATTCCAACAGTTTCCCAAGAAAGAATGCCTTGGATAAAAATGTCTTGAGACGTTTCCTATCTGAAAATGTCTTTGTTCTATCCATATGCATAACTGATCTTGTGAGCAGATGTAGCATTCCAGATTACAAATCATTTTGCGTCAGACTCGATCAGTTCTAATTTCTGGTGCTGCTATTGAGAAGCCTGAGTCATTCTGATTGCTTACCCTTTGTGTGTGATCCACCTTTTTCTTCCCTGGAAACTCTTCTTTTAGTCCCATTGCTCTAAAATTTCTCAAAGATGTGCCATGTGCCATGGAGTGGGTCTGCTATCATTCATTGCTCCAGCATTCATAGCTTTCTCCATCTAGAAACTCATATCTTTCAAATATGGAACATTTCCTTAAACTATTGGGTTGGCCCAAAAGTTCATTCAGGCTCTACCATAAGATCTTACACAAAATCCTGAATACTTGTCCAACCCAATACTTCCTTGATGATTTTATCTCTACTATTTCCTCTCTTTGCTCTTTCTGGAATTATTATTCAAATATTATTTTTCCAGCACAGGTCCTCTAATTTTCTAATCTTTCCACTCCCACTTCCTTTTTTTTTTTTTTTGGCTTTCCAGGCTCTGAGAACCCCTCAACTTTATCTTCCAACCCTTCTGAAAAGTTTCTATCTTCTGCCATCATTGTTTTAACTTCTGAATGATCTTGTTCTGAGAATATTTCTTTTCAAAATATCATGTTCTTATTTCAGGATTGCAGTGTATTCTATTTCTCTAAAGTTATTACTGATGGTTTTAATTTTATTTGTGTGCTGTTAGTGCCATCTTGGTTCCATCAAGCCATCTTCTTGTATATCTTTATTCTGGTGTCTATTTTTCCTTTGGAGATTTTCCTTAGATTTCGGATTCCCTTTAAATGTCTGGCTGTCTTTAATACCAGGAGTCTAAGAATGTGGTATGTATCACTGGGACTCATTGACCCTGTCACACTAAGATAATGCAACTAATCTAATTCTTTGGGAAATTCCTAATTCAGTAACTTTAAATCATTCTTTTTAGGCTGTTTGGGATCCTTGGAGAAGTCTTGTCAAACATCTTGCTTGAAACATAAAGTTACAGCTCCCAGGGTACAAGGAGCCAAGTGGGGAAGCAGGCTGGGGGTGGGAGCCCCATTTCATCCTCTTGTTTTTAGTGGGGCCCATATTATCAACTGAGCTTGGAATTCCCAAATCCAAAGATCTTGTTTCATCCTTCTAGAAAAATCCTGTGGCCTTGTACAGAGGTGGAAGAGTCACTCATCTGAACAGAGTAGGAAAGAGAGTCTGAAGATCTAAATTATTATAAAGAGACCTTAAATCAACCCTCCTAAGATTAGGCCCTCTTTTCACCCCTTGTTCCAGGCATGCCTGCTGCAGTTAATCAGAAACATAAATCTGGTTGCACCTCTATTTTGCTCAAGCTCCACAGGGTTTTGTTTCCTGGGACCTGCTAACTTAGTGCTCGGCCAAAGTTTTGCTGCTGCTATCTCCTCATGTTAGGGATTCCCTGGTGACTCAGATGGCAAATAATCTGCCTGTAGTACAGGAGACCCGAGTTCAGTCTGGGTCAGGAAGATCCCCTGGAGAAGGGAATGGCAACCCACTCCAGTATTCTTGCCTAGAGAACCCCATGGACAGAGGAGTCTGGTGGGTTACAGTCCACGGGGTTGCAGAGAGTCAGACACACAGCAACTAACACTTTCCTCATTTTATCTCATTTTCCTTTTGGATTTTATCTGTTCAAAAACTCCTTTTACTATGAATGGAACAAAGTTTTAGAAAGAGGCACAGGTGGATGCATGTGTTTAATTTTCCACTGCTATCCTCTTGTTTTTGTTTTCATAATTAAAGAAAACTGCCTATAAGGAAGTTTCCTTTATGATCCCCAAACCAGAACACAGAGAAGAGAGACAAGTGAATGCTTAGTGGGATCAAATAGCCTCAGCCATCTATTTATCACCTGGGGATAAATGATCCAGCCAATGGCATGCTAATATTTGAAGTCCATGCTTGCCCTGGACATTCCTTATATGGGCACTGTCAGCATCATTCTCCATGAGTCTCCTGTTCCTACACTTTCATTTTTTTCTTTTTCTTTTTTCATCATTTTCTGTTTCTTTTACTAACATCTTTTTTTCAACATGTTTATATCTTCAGCAAAGTAATAAACAAGTTTAACTGACCTGGGAGGCTTTTTTGCATAAACCCTTCATGGGTTGATTCTATGTACTACACACAGAGGGCAAACTAACTTCTACGGTTTTTCATGAAGACATATCATTTTAGAAACAATTGAAACACCATCTTACTTAACTCTATACATCCACAGATTTGGGTAAACATAAAGTCCAAAATTCCAGTCCAGAATATTTTATAGCTAAACCATCTACCCAACAGAAAAGGAAATGATCCCAGACCCTTTAAAAGAAGGAAAAGTACCCTGAGCATAAAATATCACAAATATAAAATACAAACTTAAATCATTCAATATTGATTCACTTAATGAAAAGCTGTGGTGTAGCCACTATGTGAAAAGTCCTGTCTTGATCTGACAGTGACAGAGGGTAAAGAGCAAACATGGACAGTAGAATACACCCCTGACCTCGCAACATTATAACATAGTGATTGAAATAAAAACACTAGTGAAATAGAAAATGTAAGCCAATGTGAACAAACCTAGTTCAAATAAGCCAAAAGAAAGTGGAACTAGAGGAAGTAAAAGTAGAGAGAGCAGAAAAAAAAGTGGTAATAAAATGAAAGACTATGTCCAAAAACAAAAATAATTACATTGAGCATAAATGGCCTAAACTCATAAATTAAAAGATAGGAATTACCAGAATAGATTTAAAATATAACTTAACTGTGTGCTGTCTATGAGAAATTTGTTTCAAATATTTTTATATAAGAAAACCAAAGTAAAATAATGGGAAAGGATATATGATTAAAATACTAATAAGAACGCTGGAATGGCTATTTGAGCATCAAACAAAGTAGATTCAGAGCAAAGATAAGTACAAGCGATTAAGAAAGATGTTACATAGTGATAAAATGGCCAAATTACAAAGAAGATAAAATAATCCTAAAGGTGCATGCTCTTACAACAGAGCTTTAAAATATTTCAAAAACTGGAAGAACTAAAAGAAAAAATATATAAATTCATAATTATAGGAGGAAATTTTAATACTCCTTTCTCATTAATAAACAGAACCAACAGACAGAAAATCAGCAAGGATTAGGAGAACTAAACAGACCACCAACCAACTGAATCTTGATGTTCATAGAGCATTCAATTCAACAATAGGGGAATACACATTCTTTTTTAAGGCATATGAAAAATTCATCAAGGTAGACCATATTCTGGGATCATAAAACAAATCTTAACAAATTAAAATAATTGAAATCAAACAAATGTAGTCCTCTAACCATAAAGAGTTGATCTATCAAATGTGTGGAATGCAGCTGAAGCAGTGCTCAGACAAATCTATGGCATCAAGTACCTAAATTAGAAAAGAAGAAAAGTGTCAAGTCAATAATCTAAACTTATATTTGTGAGAAAGAACAAAACACTCCCTCAGTATGCAAGAGGAAGAAATAGTGAACATAAGATCAGAAAACAATGCAATTGAAAACAAAAACAACAGATAAAAATGAATGAAATAAAGAAAATCTCATGCCAAACCTCTAGTAAGACTGAAAAAAAAAAAAAAAGGCAAGATGTATCTTGCTAACATTAGACTCTATAGACATTAAAAGGACAGTAAGTAAATACGATGCATAATTCTGTGGACACTGAGTTGACAAATTGAATACAATGGGCTAATTTCTCAAACAAACTACACAAACTCACCCAACATGAAGTAGACTACCTGAATAGTTTTATAACTATTAAAGAAATTTAATCAATAATTTAAAAACCTTCTGAAATAGAAAACCTTGGTCTTGGATGGTTTCACTAGCTTGCGTGCATGCTAGGTCACTTCAGTCGTGCCTGACTGTGACCCTATGGACTATAGCCCACCAGGCTTCTCTGTTCATGGGATTCTCCAGAGAGGAGTACTGGAGTGGGTTTCACTGGCAAATCTTACCAAACATTTAAGGATTCACTATTCTTCTAAAAACTCTAAGAGAAAGAGACAACATCTAAACTCATTTTATGAGGTCACCATTATCCTGATTCCAAAATCAGATAAACATAGTACAAAAAAGAAAATTATACATCAGTATCCTTCCTAAATGGAGAAGGGAATGGCAGCCTACTCCAGTGTTCTTGCCTGGAGAATCCCATGGACAGAAAGGCCTGGTGAGCTACAGTCCATGGTCGCAAAGAGTTGGACACGACTGAGTGACTGAGCGCACATGCATACTTCTTAAACGTAGACACAAAAACTACCAAAAAGATTAACCAATAAAATTCATCAATAGATCAAAAGAATAATACTCTATGACCGAGTGGAATCTGTCCCAGGAACACAAGGTTAGCTCAATACAGGTATCTCTCACGTTTCAAAATTTCATTTTACAGCACTTTGCAAAGGACCTACATTAGTACCTGTTTTGGCAAAGCAAAAGAAATTTGAAGGAGGTTTTCAGTTTTACAAAGGAAAAGGCAAAGAGTGAAAATAGTGGTCATTGTTGGTTTTGCACCAAGCTTTTAGAGAGACAGCATACACTATGAGCAGCAAGAGTGACGTTGCCCAAGTTCCTTCCCCAGGAACTACACTAGCATCTCATCCAACCACCACAGCTTTGAACTGTGTCTGTGAGCATCTATACTTTATTTTCTTCATCTGTTAGTAAGATGTGTCCTAAGGTAATTGCTTCATTACTTTTTACCATTTCAGCTTATGAAGGTTTTCATAGGAAGTGCAGTGCTGGAGTGGCAAGCGGCCAAAAGGAGATACCCTACCTCCAAGGTAAGTAGCAGCAGCCATGAGGAGATACCTCACGTCCAAGGTAAGGAGCAGTGGCTGCACTTTGATGGAGTAGCCATGAAGAGATATCCCATGTCCAAGGTAACAGAAACCTCATTTAGGCAGTAGGTGCTGAGAGAGGGCATCAGAGGGAAGACAGACTGAAACTACAATTACAGAAAGCTAGCCAATCTAGTCACATGGATGACAGCCTTCTCTAACTCAATGAAACTAAGCCATGCCACGTAAGGCCACCCAAGACAGATGGGTCTTGGTGGAGAGTTCTGACAAAACGTGGTCCACTGAAGAAGGGAATGGCAAACCACTTCAGTATTCTTGCCTTGAGAACCCCATGAACAGTATGAAAAGGCAAAAAGATAGGACACTGAAAGATGAACTCCCCAAGGATGGTAGGTGCACAATATGGAGATCAGTAGAGAAATAACTCCAGAAAGAATGAAGAATTGGAGCTAAAGCAAAAACAACACCCAGTTGTGGATGTGACTGGTGATAGAAGCAAGGTCCAATGCTGTAAAGAGCAATATTGCATAGGAATCTGGAATGTTAGGTCCATGAATCAAAGCAAATTGGAAGTGGTCAAACAAGAGATGGCAAGAGTGAACATCGACATTTTAGGAATCCACAAACTAAATTGGACTGGAATAGGTGAATTTAACTCAGATGACCATTATATCTACTACTGTGGTGAAGAATCCCTTAGAAGAAATGGAGTAAACATCATAGTCAACAAAAGAGTCTGAAATGCATTACTTGGATGTAATCTCAAAAATGAAAGAATGATCTCTGTTCATTTCCAAGGCAAACCATTCAGTATTATGGTAATCTAAGTCTATGCCCTGAGCAGTAAAGATGAAGAAGCTGAAGTTGAACGGTTCTATGAAAACCTATAAGACCTTTTAGAACTAACACCCCAAAAAGATGTCTTTTTCATTATAGGGGACTGGAATGAAAAAGTAGGAAGTCAAGAGACACCTGGAGTAACAGGCAAATTGGCCTTGGAGTACAGAATGAAGCAGGGAAAAGGCTAATAGAGTTTTGCCAAGAGATCATACTTGTCCTAGCAAACACCCTCTTCCAACAACACAAAAGAAGACTCTACACATGGACATCACCAGATGGCCAACACTGAAATCAGACTGATTATATTCTTTGCAGCCAAAGATGGAGAAGCTCTATACAATTGGCAAAACCAAGACCGTGAGCTGACTGTGGCTCTGATCATGAACTCCTTATTGCTAAATTCAGACTTAAATTGAAGAAAGTAGGGAAAACCACTACACAATTCAGGGATGACCTAAATCAAATCTCTTAAGATTATACAGTGGAAGTGATGAATAGATTTAAGGGACTAGATATGATAGACAAAGTGCCTGAAGAACTATAACAGAGGTTCATAACACTTGATCCCCTGTGGGATCAAGACCATCTCTAAGAAAAAGAAATGAAAAAAAGCAAAATGGTTGTCTGAGGAGGTCTTACAAACAGCTGTGAAAAGAAGAGAAGGGAAAAGCAAAGGAGAAAAGGAAAGAAAAACCCATTTGAATGCTGAATTCCAAAGAACAGAAAGGAGAGATAAGAAAGCCACCCTCGGTGATCAGTGCAAAGAAATAGAAGAAAACCACAGAATGGGAAAGACTAGAGATAGCTTCAAGAAAATTAAAGATACCAAGGGAACATTTCATGCAAAAATGGGCTCGATAAAGGACAGAAATGGTATGGACCTAACAGAAGCAGAAGATATTAAGAAGAGGTGGCAAAAATACACAGAAAAACTGTACAAAAAAATCTTCATGACCCAGATAATCACAATGGTGTCATCACTCACCTAGAGCCAGACATCCTGGAATGTGAAGTCAAGTGGGCCTTAGGAAGCATCACTACGAACAAAGCTAGTAGAGGTGATGGAATTCCATTTGAGCTATTTCAAATCCTGAAAGATGATGCTGTGAAAGTGCTGCACTCAGTATGCCAGCAAATTTGGAAAACTCAGCAGTGGCCACAGGACTGGAAAAGGTCAGTTTTCATTCCAATCCCAAAGAAAGGCAATGCCAAAGAATGCTCAAACTACCACACTATTGCACTCATCTCACATGCTAGCAAAGTAATGCTCAAAATTCTCCAGGCCAGGCTTCAGCAATACATGAACCGTGAACTTCC
>SJYQ01007617.1:345732-366664 GCA_006410935.1 Redunca redunca
AATTTGAAAATTTTAGCATGAGTTCATGATAAAACTTTTCAACAAGCAAGAACCAAAGAAAATTTCATCTATCTGATAAAGGGCATGTATTAAAACTCTACAAATAACATAATGGGTACTGGTAAAAGATTAAATGCTTTTCCTAAAATCAGGAACATGGCAACAATGCACACTAAAACCAATCCAGGTCAATATTGTACTAGAAGTCCTAGCAAGTGTAATAGGGAAGAAAAATAAATATAAGGCATAAAGATTGGAAGTGAAGAAATTAAATTGTCCTTATTTGCAGATAGCATGACTGTTTATGTATAAAATTCCAAAGAATAAATAATAATAATAGTAACCCTTCTAGAATGAAAATTAGAATTAAGCAAGATTAAAGAATACAAAGTCAACACACAAAATTTATTATATTTCTCTATACTTACAATATACAATTTGAAACCAAACAATCCAGTTAGAGCAGTTCCAAAAAATGAAATGATTTGGTGTAAATCTAATAGGCAGTGTCAGACTTTATTTTTGGGGGGTTCCAAAATCACTACAGATGGTGACTGCAGCCATGAAATTAAAAGACACTTACTCCTTGGAAGAAAAGTTATGACCAACCTGGATAGCATATTGAAAAGTAGAGACATTACGTTGCCAACAAAGGTCCGTCTAGTCAAGGCTATGGTTTCTCCAGTGGTCATGTATGGATGTGAGAGTTGGATTGTGAAGAGAACTGAACACTGAAGAATTGATGCTTTTGAACTGTGGTGTTGGAGAACACTCTTGAGAGTCCCTTGGACTGCAAGGAGATCCAACCAGTCCATTCTAAAGGAGATCGGTCCTGGGTGTTCATTGGAAGGAATGATGCTAAAGCTGAAACTCCAGTACTTTGGCCACTTCATGTGAAGAGTTGACTCATTGGAAAAGACTCTGATGCTGGGAGGGATTGAGGGCAAGAGGAAAAGGGGACAACAGAGGATGAGATGGCTGGATGGCATCACTGACTCGATGGACGTGACTTTGAGTGAACTCCAGGAGACTGTAATGGACAAGGAGGAGTGCTGTGATTCATGGGGTTGCAGAGAATTGGACATGACTGAGCGAATGAACTGAGCTGAACTGAACTGAATATACCATATATAGAATCTGTATGATAAACATTAAAAAATGCTAATGAATGAAATCTAAGATTATTGAAATAAATGGTTAAACATATTCTGTCCATGGATTGGAAGACTCAGCATAGTAAAGATGCTAATTCTCCCCAAAATGATCTTTAGGATTAATGTGATTCTACTAAAATCCCCACAATGATTTTTATAGATACTTTGTAGAATGGACAAGCTTATTCTAAAACTTATAAGGAACTAGAGTAGCTAAAACAGTTTTGAAAGAGAATAAACTTGGAAGAATCAAACTATGCAATTTTATGACTTATTATACAGCCACAGTAATTAAGACAACCTAGTACTGATGAAGGAATAGATACATAGATTAATGAAAAAGAAAGAGTCAAGAAACACCCCATGAAGATAATTTATTTTTTTTTATAAGCATGCAAAAGCCATTCAGTGACAAAAGTATCAGTCAGTCAGTCAGTTCAGTCACTCAGTAGTGTCTGACTCTTTGCAACCCCATAGACTGCAGTACACAGGCCTCCCTGTCCATCACCAATTCCCGAAGTTTACTCAAACTCATGTCCAGTGAGTAGATGATGCCATCCAATCATCTCATCCTCTCTCATCCCCTTCTCCTCCTTCCTTCAATCTTTCCCAACTTCAAGGTCTTTTCAAATGAGTCAGTTCTTCACATCAGGTGGCCAAAGTATTAGAGTTTCAGCTTCAGCATCAGTCCTATCAATGAATATTCAGGAAAATAAAGTCTGTCACTGTTTCCACTGTTTCCCCATCTATTTGCCATGAAGGGATGGGACCAGATGCCATGATCTTAGGTTTCTGAATGTTGAGTTTTAAGCCAACTTTTCCACTCTCCTCTTTCACTTTCATCAAGAGGTTTTTTTAGTTCTTTTTTGTGAAGATCTTTTTTGTATAGTTTTGTGTATTCTTGCCACCTCTTCTTAATTATCTTCTGCTTCTGTTAGGTCCATACCATTTCTATACTTTATTGAGCCCATCTTTGCATGAAATGTTCCCTTGGTATCTCTAATTTTCTTGAAGAGATCTCTAGTCTTTCCCATTTTCTTGTTTTCCTCTATTTCTTTGCACTGATTGCTGAGGAAGGCTTTCTTATCTCTCCTTGGTAGTCTTTGGAACTCTGCCTTCAAATGGGTATATCTTTCCTTTTCTCCTTTGCCTTTTGCTTCTCTTCTTTTCTCAGCTATTTGTAAGGTCTCCCGGAAAAACCATTTTGCCCTTTTGCATTTTTTTTTCTTAGGGATGGTCTTGATCCCTGCCTCATGTACAATGTCACAAACTTCTGTCCATAGTTCTTCAGGCACTCTGTCTATCAGATCTAATCCTTTGAATCTATTTGTCACTTCTACTGTATAATCTTAAAGTAGTGGTTTCCCCTAGTTTCTTCCATTTAAGTCTCAGTTTGACAATAAGGAGTTCATGATCCAAATCACAGTCAGCTCCCAGTCTTGTTTTTGCTGACCATATAGAGCTTCTCCATCTTTGGCTGCAAATAATATAATCAATCTCATTTCAGTATTGACTATCTGGTGATGTCCATATGTAGAGTCTTCTCTTGTGTGGTTGGAAGAGGGTGTTTGCTATGACCAGTGCATTCTCTTGGCAAAACTCTATTAGCCTTTGCCCTGCTTCATTCTGTACTCCAAGGCCAAATTTGCCTGTTACTCTAGGTATTTCTTGACTTCCTACTGACAAAACGTGGTCCACAGGAGAAGAAAATGGCAAACGCTTCAGTATTCTTGCCTTGAGAATCCCATGAATAGTATGTAAAGGCAAAACCCCAGGACACTGAAAGATGAAATCCCCAGGTTGGTAGGTGCCCAATATGCTACTGGAGATCAGTGGAGAAATAACTCCAGAAAGAATGAAGACATAGAGCCAAAGCAAAAACACCCAGTTGTAGATGTGACTGGTGATGGAAGTAAAGTCCAATGCTGTAAATATCAGTATTGCATAGGAACCTGGAATGTTAGGTCCATGAATCAGGGCAAATTGGAAGTGGTCAAACAAGAGATGGCAAGAATGAACATCTTAGGAATTTAGGAATTAGTTCAACATTTTAGGAATCAGCAAACTAAAATGACTGTAATGGGTGAATTTAACTCAGATGACCATTATATCTACCACTGTGGTGAAGAATCCCTTAGAAGAAATGGAGTAGCCATCATAGTCAACAAAAGAGTCAGAATTGCAGTACTTAGATTCAATCTCAAAAAACAACAGAATGATCTCTGTTTGTTTCCAAGGCAAACCATTCTACATCACAATAATCCTAGTTTACGCCCCGACCAATAATGATGAAGAAGTTGAAATTGAATGGTTCTATGAAGAGCTGCAAGACCTTCTAGAACTAACACCCAAAAAAGATGTCCTTTTCATTATAGGGGACTGAAATGCAAAAGAAGAAAGGATAGTCTTTTCAAATGCTGTTGGAGCAATTAGACATCTTTCTACAAAATAATAATAAAACCTCAACATAAATATCACACCATTTCATATATAAAAAACTAACTCAAAATATATGATAAATAGAAATGTAAAAAGTGAAATTATAAAGATTTTAGAATAAAAACATAAGAGAAAAAGCTTCATGACCTGAGAGTTACCAAAGAATTCCTAGATACTACACCAGGAGCATGGTTTATAAAAGAAAATTTTTAAATTATACCACATCAAAATTAAAGTTCTTAAAAAACACTGTTAAAAGAATGAAAAGACAAGCTACTACTGGGAGAAAATATTTGCAAATCAAATATCCAGCAAAGTATTTGTTCCAAAATACAGACAGAACTCTCAAAACACAAGAGTAAGAAAACAAAAACCTCAATTTAAAAAATGGGCAGAAAGACCTAACAGATACTTAAGAAAACAGATGGCAAATAAGCACACAAAAAATTGTGCAACATCATTAGCCATTAGAGAAATGCAATTAAAGACATGATGAGATACCACTATATACTTCCCCAAATGTCTAAAATAAGAAATACTAACAGTATCAAGTGCTAGAGTGAGTCCAGACTAACTGGAGTTCTCATATGCTTTTATTGGGAATGCAAAATGATAGAGTCTCTCTAGAAAATCCTTTGGCAGTTTCTTATAAACATATATCTCCATGATACCCAGAATCCCACTCCTGGGCCTTTATCCCAGGGAAATGAAAATTTAGTCTCAAACAAAATCATTTTCATCTAAAAGTGGAACCAGCCCAATGCCCTTCAAAGGATGAATAGATAAATAAATTATGGCACATCTACACAGCAGAATAATACTCAACAATAAAAAAGAGTAAAGTATTGATCCATGGGACAACTTGCATGAATCTCAAAGACATGTTGTCTCACAGTGTTACATACTGTATGGTTCCATTCTTATGACATGATGGAAAAGACAAACTATAGTGATGGAGAATAAATCAGGAATGGGAAAGTTTGTGGGTGGCAGTAATGGAGATGTTCTATATTCAGTGGTGATGGCTACACAGATGTGTGTGTGTGTGTTCAGTCACTCAGTTGTGTCCAGCTCTTTGGGATCCCATAGACTGCAGCCTGCCAGGCTCCTCTGTCCATAGAATTTTCCAGGCAAGAATACTGGAGTGGGTTGCCATTTCCTACTCCAGGGAATCTTCCCAATCCAGAGATACACCCTGCAGCTCTTGTGTCTCCTGCATTGGCAGGTAGATTCTTTACCACTGCACCATCTAGGAAACCCACACATATACATACATGTGATAAAGTTATAGAACAGTATGCTCTGAAAACACTCAAAGTTGCTTATAGATCATTTTTTAAATAAAACTAAAATTAAACAAGAAACACTAGGGAGGAAGCTATTGCTAAACCCTCTTGGGCAGAAAGGGATGCAGCTAGACCAGCTCTTGCTTTTCTAAATCTGAGTTCAATGTAGAATCATATCATGCCATCTGAGTGGCCTTTAGAGTCTCCATCTCCTGCACCCACAGATCTAGTTTATAATCGCCCACCAAACCAATCTGGCCTCCCCAATAAGGCATCATAAAGTCTTCTTCCTGACCCACATGCTATGTGCCCTGAAGTTTCCAGGAAGCCACCTCTTTTAATCAAGACAGATAGACAGGATGAGCAGGAGCCCATTCAGACATCTCCCTCCTACTGCACGCAGGCTCTCAGCTGGACCTTCTAAGGAAATGAGGATCAGGTTGGGTGGCTTTTTCAGGGCTATCATCAGAGGAAGGGGAGAGCAACTGGCAATCGAGTCAGCTTCCTCTGTGAGTGTGTCTGTGGCTATTTTTGCTTTGTGAATAGAAGGCAGGGAGTGGGCCAAGCTGGGCACACAGCCATGTGTATTTGTGTGTGTGTGTGTGAACATGTGTGTATGAGAGAGAGCGAGAGGCTTTCCAAGAGAAACTGAGTGGGTGGCTGCCACTGACGGGGTGTATGTAGACAAATACAAAACATCAAGCAATTACTGCAATCAGGCTCAGGGGGTATCTTCCTGCGTCAGCAGAGCTGTCTCTGCTCCCCCATGCCTGCTGCTAAGGAGCTAGTGTGCTCAGGGTCTGCAAAGGAGGGGCTCAGGCTGGGCCAGGAGGGTGCTACTGAAAAAGGCTCCTTGCGGGGGGCTGGGGGGGGGTGATGTGAGCCCTCTTGCCACAGTGGGATTGCAACACCCGAAAACACTGACTATGCATACCTGCATTAGCCCCATAGCAATTTGAGCCACATGGTGAAGCTTGATTCAAGCCCCACCTCTCTGGTGCAGATCCTGTTCTTCTTCCCATTGGCTCTCCTCTTCATACTCTTCTGCTGTCCTGATGGATTTCTCGAAGCATCTGGCCAGTGAAAGAGCCCCTGGCTCCCTCCTGCTCCTCATTCAGTAGTGAGAGCTCTGGGGGAAGGGTTCATTCAGCATAGTCAGGGTGTAACAGAACCACTGAGACAGCCACTGTCTCCTGTGGTCAGTAAGGGATGCCAGGGGAAGACACAGCTATCCAGCTTCCACCAAAGCCCTTTTGGCCAATTCCAGGAGTTCTGGATATGGGTATATCATGACTACTGTTGAGTACTATTTGAGTACTGTTAAAAACAAATTCTCAGTATCTGGGGAGGGAGGCCTGGAATCTGCATTTCAAGCACCCCAAGTAATTTTGACGTGCACCTAAGCTTGGAAGCCGACAACTTGTTAAGAAGCGAAGCAGCCCAAGGAGCCAGGAGATGGGAGTACTGGGTCCACTCATGCCATTGGCTGTATGGGCAGCTCTAATATGCTGAGGCTCAGTATTCTTATCTGGTCCATGGGGATAATGTGCTTGCCATGTTAAGTTGTTTCAGTCACATCCAACTCTGCGACCCCATGGACCACAGCCCGCCAGGCTCCTTCATCAATGGGATACTCCAGGCAAGAATACTGGTGTGGGCTGCCATTTCCTACTCTACGTGGGGGTAATAACATCAGTATAACATAACCTCAGGAGTCTGGGGCTGGTTTTGAAGGTATCTTCTGGCTTTTGGTGAAGGTTTACACTTGGCCAGTGCAGAGTTCGAATATTCCACTGGCTCTGGTGGTGGGCACTTTTGAGCAGTCAAGCAAAGGAAACACAGCTCGATGGAGGGTTTTCGTCCTTTACACCTAACATAAGCTTAGGAGACAGTGATCCCATCAGAAGAACATGATCTTGTGAAAGGTGGACCAGGGTCTGGCAGTGTAAACTCTCATGTGAGGATGTGAGGATGGGCGTTAGCTTGGAACAGACCTGGACTCAGCCGTGTCTAAGCATGTCCAAAGCATGGGGCCATGGCAAGGGTCAGTTAATTTGTGGCAGCTCACTCTTTTTCCCAACCTACAGACAGCATCTTCATCCTGATGCTAGGAAGCTAAACCCTTTATATCGGGGCTGTCAGGAGCATTGCAGGAGCCCTTGGAGGGAGGAACCTCTGAGAAGACAAAAGTGAGGTATTATTAGCCTCCCTCCCCCAAACCACATGACTTCCAGGATACTGGGACACTGGGTTCTTCCTACACTCAAAGCTAAGAGGCTCAGCAGAAGTTAAACCTGGGCACAGCGTAGTTATACCTATAATGGTGAAAGTTACATCATCCGTAACCTTTTTTTCACAACGGGCTGGTTTCAAACAGCTGTAATTTATGGATGTTCTTCCAAGAGGAATTAGTCAATATATTTGTTTTCCCTTTGATATATAGCCACAGGAGCACGTCAGGCATGAGGTTTATTAAGCCTTGCCAATTTTCTGCCGCTTCTCAGAGCTATAGATTTTGCTTGTGGAGTGGGCTGGTTCCACCCCAACATAGGAAAAAAAATACTTAGAATACTGAAAAACCTTCCAGCTCTCAGAACTCAGAGCACTCCAGGAAGATAGCAGGAGCCTTGGGAACAAGACTTTTGACTCTCGCTGCCCTGAGTGCGGGGGAAATGAGAGCACAATGGGGCCAGAGAAAAACAGGCTACAGGTCATGTCACATTGCCCTGGTGGGCCAGTGGGCTTCAGACAACCACAGGGCCTAAGGGTGACAATTATGTTCCTGCCACTGTGCCTGGCTTCCTCCATGGATAAGGCAAGATCTCTATCCTAAGCAGTCTGGACAGTGACGGTGGTCTATCCACTCCAACAGGTCCCAGGTCAAGAAATGATGCTGTCAAATCCACCCTTTCTTGCTCTACCACCCTGAAACAGAGGATAGCTTCCAGACTTGGCTCAGGGTACCTGCATGTCCAAAGAGACTCCCTAAGCAGAAAGGCAGCCTCAACCCCTCCACAAGGTAAAAGGTAGAGAGAGGCATGGTCCTCAGTCCTCAGTGTGTTGATAACTACTGGGTGTCCATGTGAAATATAGATTCTCAGGCACCACTCAACCCCATCTGGTGATCTAGTAGGTCTGGGTGGGGCCCAGGACTCTGCATTTTGTAAAAGAGCTCTCCACAAATTGACTCAAACACATTGACCACTCCCCTCAATTTGTCACTACTTAGATGAATCAGGCTTTCCTCATGGTGTTTCTTCAGGCAAGGTACAGTGAAAGACATAAAAACCAGAGAAGAATTTAAAACTGTCCAATTTAAATGTTACTGGTGCAGCTTCCCAGGTAGCACTAGTGGTAAATCATCCACCTGCCCACAGATGAGACCCAGGTTCGATCCCTGGGTCAGGAAGATCCTCTGGAGAAGGAAATGGCTATCTACTCCAGTATTCTTGCCTGGAGAATCCCATGGACAGAGGAGCCTGGAGGGCTACAGTCCATGGGGTCACCCAGAGTCAGACACACTGAGCATGCACGCGCAAATGTAGGAGTTGTGCCCACCTACCCAATCACATTGTATATTCCTTCTCAGATCCATAAACATAATCAGAACTGTTCTTATCAAGTACCTAGAACTTGCTGGAAGCCTGGCAGGTGTTATCTTGGTTATCTGAGCTAAGGTCTTGTAGCAGGGTTCCACTCTAGAGAATGTAAACAGGTGGGCCAGATCATACCATCTGTGAATCCTATATGCTCTTTCCAGAACCACCCAGAACCACGTGCTATGTCCCTGTGCCGGGCACAAACTGTCCCAACTGTCCTTAAAGTGTATTTTCAGAAGCACTGCTTTCCTTTTCCTTTACTCTCCTTACTGATGACTTTCTTCTCAGGAAGCCACTTTATCCTTTGAACAACAAAGCACATGGCTATCTTGGTCTCAGGAGCCGGACCACTTAGGTTCAAAGTTCAGCTCTGCTACTTTCTAGCTGTGTGACTTTGGGCAGTTTACTGACCCTCCTCTCTCAGTCTTTGTCTTCACTTGCAAATTCTTACACCCCACCCCCGACAGGTTGTCTGTTTGGTTTACATGAGTAAATGTATGTAAAGTTCATAATTAGTACACTAAAAATGTTCCTTATTTTCTCCATCCTCCTGAACATCATTTGGCCGTCATATGCTGTCTGAATGTGTGCAGAGTGGTAATGGAAAAGACTCATCTAATCTGTAATCTGGGAGATGGGACTGGACCCTGGGAGCACTTGAATAGTTTTAGTCTCTAATCCCAAAATGGAAAACACACTATATACTCACAGGTATCATGTGTGCACACACACATCTTTTTGGGTCATACGAAACCTGGTCAGCAAATTTGAACTGCTAAGATCAGAAGGTGTGGGTGTGGCCAGAGATAGTCTGGTCCCTGGAAGAAGTGCGCAGCATCTGCATCCCGCGAGGAATGAGAAAAAGAAGAGTCACAGAATTGATGGGTCAGCAGAGAATGAGCGCACGAAAGAAGACAGAGCTGACCAGGAAAAGGCAGGTGGCTGGGAATGGCATGGCACACAGCACGCAAGTGAGGGACACGTCTGCGGACACACATTGCCAGGGACAGGGAGAATCAGGGACCAAGGGAGGATGAAAAGAAGCCCCCAAGCACATCCCAACTGCATCTAAACAAGCGCATCCAAATTGCCACATCAGAGCATTCTACACAAATGCACACACAGACACACACAGAGACATATATAGACACACACAGACATGATTGCAGGGGGACTCAGAGACATAGATGTGTACACAGACACTCAGGAAAACACACACAGACACCCACAAAGGCACACACAGAAACAAATACACATGTTCAAGCACTACATCGCTAGCTGTCTGGCTCATGTGCTTTCCATGGCAGGGCTGTCTGAACATAAGGAAGTTGGGTAAGAAGCCTAAATTCTGTTGATAAAATCAGGGGTCAGGAAAAATCAACCAGCTTTAACCTTACACAGTAAATCAGGGGACTCTGAGGTTCCCAGAAGACTATAAAACAAAAATTCCTGTGTTCTAATCCTATGCGTATTGACTCTACCTAGAAAACTAATTCTGAAGAGTAACCGGATCCAGCTTGGCAGCAGCTGGGAGCCAGGGCAGTGTTGACATATGTTAATGCATTGATGTAAAAGCCCCTTCAGGAAGGCCCACACCACTGCCACTTTCCCAGAGGAAGGTGGGCCGGGCGACAAGCTGGACACCTACTTCTTCCCAGCCCTTCCTCTTCCCCTCGTGTCCCTCTGACAGGTACTTGCCAGACCCCTTTCCCTGGCAGTGACCAAGTCTGTAATGAAATAAAGAAGGATGGTTACTGCTTAGTCTCTCTCTCCCCTGCCACAATGTAGACTCCAGGAGGACATGGAGTGTGCAGGTTTTGCTCATTGCTGTGTTCTGGTGCCTAGCATATAGCTGTTGTTTAGGTGCTCAGTTATGTCTGACACTTTGAAACCCCATGAACTATAGCCCTCCAGGCTCCACTGTACATAGAGTTTTCCAGGCAAGAACACGGAAGTGGGTTGCCATTTCCGTTTACGTTTCCCAGGAATTGAACCTGTGTCTTCCGCATTGACAAGAGGATTTCTTACCATTGAGCCATCTGGGAAGCATATAGTAGACGTTCAGTAAAGGTGGAAACGTAGAAATGGATGAGTAAATTAGTAGTGTAGGGAGTCATGAAGGCAGCCTGAACTGAAAACAGTGATCAGCATCCTCATAGGTCAGATTCCTGCCATCATCCACAAATAGCTCAGATGCTTGATTCCGGTCCTGAACCCATTCTCCCTTCTTTCCACCTCCATCCCTCCTTCAATGCAAGGCTCACCTGAGTCTCCTTGCCTCATTCAGAGTCTGGCATTATGATGCAAAATGAGAAGTCCACAAGATCATACAGCAAAGATATGAAGTCTGGGACAAAACTTTCTCGAAGGGACATCATGGGAGAGGAAATAACACCAAGAAGAGTGGAGATGAAAATCATCAAGATGGGCCTTTGATAAAATAAGGATGATTTTCATCCCATATTCTGATTCCTCACTGTGCAGCTCAGGCTGCTCTTTGCCTTCCACAACCTCAGCTAACCACAGCTTCCCAGGGCACCCCCCCAACCAGATGCCCTCCATCCATTTCATCTCTCTCCCACAAAACATCTGTTTTCAGATTCCAGACTTTGCCAACAACTAAAATTTATATTAAAGAATCAAGACTTCTACTGCCAGCCAAAATAAAGTAAAAGGAACAAGATTTATGTTCCCTCCTGAAGCAAACATAAAACGGATAAAATATATAAAACAGTGGTTATATATATGTATATAAAATATATGAAACAGACAATTGGAGGTCTGGTAGCACAGGACAATGACACATCAGACAAGAGACAGAAATGAGGTGAGTACTGTGATTGCTCCACCTGACTGCCCAGGAAAAATTTCCAGGCAGCAGAGCAGGAATGGAGAATAGAGGAGGAGACCAACATCTGAATCAGAGAGGAAAAGCTGGGAGTTTAAAGAGACCAAGGTCAGCCTTAAAAGGCTTAAGATGACTCTCAGTGATCTTCACCTCTGGGGCCTGAGCTTCACTGGCGGTTCAGCAGTAAAGAATCCTCCTGCATTACAGGAGACAGTTCGATCTCTTGGTCAGGAAGATCCTCTGTAGGAGGGAATGGCAACCCACTTCAGTATTCTTGCCTGAGAAATCCCATGGACAGAGGAGCTTGGCAAGTGACAGTCCATGGGGTCGCAAAGAGTTGGACACAAATATAGTGACTGAGCACGCACACACACATTCGTACGCCTATGTAGTCCCACCCACAATGTTCCAAGGTTAATCTGTGTGATCAGTAGCATGGTGTATCAGGATGGCAGGTTATAGGCTTTCACCTTGTAGGCTGGTGCTATCTGTCTGTCTGTCTATCTCTCATCAACTGCTCTGGGGGAAGTTAGATGCCATGATATGTGGGCATCCCTGAGAAAATGCAACAGAGTAAATGGAGGCTTCTTGGGAGATTTTTCAGCACCTTCAGATGATCATAGCCCAGGTCAACAAATTGACTACAACCTCGTGAGAGACCCTGAGTCAGAAGCAATCAGCTAAGCTGTGCACATTTGAGTGCAAGTTTTTCAGAACAAATGTTTCTATTGTTCTTGTTGTTCAGTCACTCAGTCATGTCCAACTCTTGGCGACCCCATGGACTGCAGCAGGCCAGGCTTCCCTGTCCTTCACCATCTCCTGGAGTTTGCTTAAACTCATGTCCATTGAGTCAATGATGCCATCCAACCATCTCATCCTCTGTCTCCCCTTTCTCCCCCTGCCCTCAACCTTTCCCAGCATCAGGGTCTTTTTCAGTGAGTCAGCTTTTCTTATCAGGTGGTCAAAGTACTGGAGCTTCAGCTTCAGCATCAGTCCTTCCAATGAATATTCAGAGTTGATTTCCTTCGGGATTGACTGGTTTGATCTCCTTGCGATTCAAAAGATTCTCAAGAGTCTTTTCCAGCACCACAGTTCGAAAGCATCAGTTCTTCAGCTCTATTTCTCTTGAGTATATGCCAAGAGGTAGAAGGCTTGGGTCTTATCTTAGATGTCTCTTTAACTTCTCAAACTTTTCTGAAACCAGTCATACCAATTCCATTTCTACTAGCAGTGTATAAGAGTTCTGATTTAGTCACATCTTCACTAACACCTGGTAATGGGCAGTTTGTTTGCATGTAGAAACATATCATTGTGTTTTGAGTGGGCATTTCTTTAATCACAACTGATGCTGAGCACATTTTCATGTGCTTGTTTTCCATATACCTACTTTCTTCTGTAGAGTGCTTTTCAGTTCAATTGCCATTTTTTAACTCTTTATGTTGTTATTGAGTTTCAAAGCAGGATAATGGAGAAAAAAGTAACAAAGAGGATTATTTTGTGAGGGAGAAGTTCTCTCTAGGTGATATTTAAGCAGACTACTAAAGGAAGTGAAGAAGTAAGCCATTTAAGTGTATCTGAGTGAAGAGTTTCCCATTAGGGACATGGTGGGTACGAAGGCCCTGAGGCACCAGGGTTCTTGGTGTGTCTCAGGACTGGCAAGCAGGCCAGTGAGGCTAGAACAGAATAAACACACACACACAAAGAGAGAGAGTTGGGGAACATTCCTGTAAGATAATCTATTTCACAGCATTAAAATGAAAGCCCTAAAATGAGATACCAAATCTTAAAGGATCTTTGATATAGCAGACATTCAATTATAAAAAAAAAATCAGTTTAACCTGAGTATTTACTCATTGGACAATGTTCACACTAGATCTTTTGTAAGCTGAGCTCCTGAATTCTGGATCAAAATGACTCGACCATTTTAGAGATTTTATTCCCTCTTGCTGTGCCTGCCTTGGGGCCTGGAGATGCCTCGCCTTATGGGCCTAGCCCAGCCAGAGAGGTAGAGGCTTGGAACAGGCAGCAGGGGAAGATCATGTAATCAAGAATTATTTAAACTGTTTGCTGGACTTCATTTACCATTATGATGGGATATAAAAGTTTAAGGGCTTTTGCCAAAAAAATCTATGAACCGGCTCTATACCAGTTCTAATAAATCTGCAAAGAGGAAATTTATCATCTCTCAATAAATGTGTCTCTTCTGCACTATCTTCTGAAAACTTGAAAATCCCAGATATAAATCTTGGCGTTAGGCTTCATGTTTCTCTTCTCAGGGGGATGATGTTCCAGACTCAGGCATGGATGTATCCTGGGGCCCCTCTATGTTTTTTCCTCTCCCACCCTGTCCTCCCCACTCCCATATAGCTTCTGCTTCTCTTCACCGTGGAGAGCCCCAGAGTGTTCTGAAGAAGCTGCAGACATACTGGAAAGCCTCTATGGGCCTCAGTTACCTCATCTGGGAATAAAGGAAGTTGGGTCACATGACTCAGAAGTGGTCTTCTTGTTCCGATAACTTCCAGTGGTCCCCAGCCTATAGCCACTGCTGCTGTCTTTAGAGGTTTCTCGGGTAGAGGCTAAGGGGTGAGGAAAGACCAGATAAGACATGTCAGCTTTTCTGAGAACCACACAAGGCCAAGTGTGCCCTCAAGAGGTAGATAGGGAGCACGAAAATGCATACTTGTTACATGTGACAACACGGATGAACTTTGAAACCTTACACTGAATGAAAGAAGGCCACACATGGTATGATTTCATTTATATGAAATGCCCAGAAGAGGCAAATCCATAGCGACAGAAGTAGATGAATGGTTGTCAGGTCATGGGGGAGGGGAAACGGGGACTGACCACTAATGAGAACAGAGTTTCTCTTTGGAATGATGGAAATGTTTTGAAATTAGACAGTGATAATGATTGCCACCACAGAATGTTTGCCCTGCACAAGAATGACACACAAATACGTGAAGTGTTCCATATTTTGGAGAGGGGGCTTTCCTGGTAGCTCAGACAGTAAAGAATCTGCCTGCAATGCAGGAGACCAGGGTTCCATCCCTTGGTCAGGAAGATTCCCTGGAGAAGGGGATACCAACCCACTCCAGCATTCTTGCCTGGAGAATTCCATGGAGAGGAGCCTAGTGGGCGGCTGTCCATGGGATCACAAAAAGTCAGACATGACTGAGTAACTAACACTTTCACGATGTTTGCAAAACAGAGTGAATGTGTCAAAAAAATCACTGAACAGTACACTTTAAAATGATGAATTTTATGTGATATACATTCTACTTCAATTAAAAAATATATAGCTCTTAAAAAACAGTAGACTTTGGAAAGGCGAAGGAATCAGGTGAGTACAGCAGGCAAAACCCCATCTCAGGGGGGCCAAGAGCTCAGCCAGCTTAGGTAAGGGCGAGGGCTCCAATCCACCCACTGCAGGAGAAGGCAGACTGACAGGCTAGCTCACCCTGGAGGTCTCTCCTCTCTGATCAAGGCCCCCACCCGGACGGAGATGCTGGTCAGGGTTATCAAGTCTACAGCCCAGGAGGCCAAAGCCCGAGTGCAAGAAGCTGTGCTTCCCCAGGGGTGATCCCAGGACCACCTGCCTCAGAACCTGGGAGCCTTATTAAAAAAGCAGACCCCGAGCCCCATCCCAGACTGACCGAATTGGATTTTTATCTCTAACAAGCTCTCTAGGTAATTCTTTTGCACGCTCAAGTTTGAAAAGTATTTTGAGCCAGAGTACTTTTCAGACTCTTAAGGGTCTACCAATCACCTGGAGATCTTATTAAAATGTAGAGATTCCGATTCCGTCTGTCTAGGGTGGGGCCTGAGATTCTGCATTTCTAGTAAGCTCTCAGGCTGTTTTCAAGGGGCTCATCCATGGATTCCACTTTGAGTATCAAGGATTCAGAGAGTTTCTAAAAGTCAACTGTGTCTTAACAATCACCAGAGAAGCTTAAAAATAACCCAAGGCCTGTGTCTCATCATCTAAGATTCTGAATTGCTATGTTGCTGTTGTTTTCTTGCTCAGTTGTGTCCGACTCTGCGATCCCATGGACTGCAGGACACCAGGCCTCCCTGTCCTTCACCATTTCCCAGAGCTTGCTCAAACTTGTGTCCACTGAGTCAGTGATGCCATCCAACCATCTCATCCTCTGTTGCCCCCTTTTCCTCCTGCCTTCAATCTTTCCCAGCATCAGGGTCCTTTCTAATGAGTCAGCTCTTCACATATGGTGGCCAAATAATTGGTCTGTGGGGTGGCCTAATCATCATTTTTTTACAACTTTCCTCCATATGCAACTTAATGTATAGCCATGGCTGCAAATCTCTGATGCAGAGGGAGACTAGGGTTTTAAGCAGGTGTCCAGGTAGATTAAGGAGTAGAAATCCAGGTTGTTTCTATGGATAAGGACTGCTCTGGTGGGCCTGTGGTTAAGAATCTGCCTGCTAATACAGGGGATGCGGGTTCCATCCCTGATCCTGGAAGATCCCACATGCCGTGGAGTAACTAAGCCCATTTGCCACAACTACTTAAGCCTGCACACCCAGAACCCATACCCTGCAACAAGAGAAGCCACACAGTGAGAAGCCCAAACACCACAACTGGAGAGTAGCTCCATTGCTGCAACTGGAAACCCCACGCACAGCACTGAAGACCCAGCACAGCCAGAAATAAACAAACAAAATTTTTTAAAGAATGATGTGGGCGAGAGGAGGGAACACTGCCTCAGTTTCTGGGTTATATACACAAGAGATCCTGTGTCTCACCCCTGGAACATAAGAGAGTGAATACCGTACCAGACTGACTATCTTCAGGTCCAGCACATGGGAGAATAAGAGTGCTCCCACCCATTTACTACCTCAGTCCTACAAGGCTTTGAGGATGAGCCTAAAATTGAGGTCCCTCAGTAGATCCAGTCTGAGGAAGTTTGTGCTTCCTACCTTACTCAGAATGTCGCAATTATTGGAGTAACCTTAAATCCAATAAAATATATTTCCCAGAAAGTCTTGGAGCTAGGGAAGGGACATCATCAGGTCATCATCTGATTGACCCTTTTACACCTGTTTTTCCATACTTCCCCCAGCAGCAACCACAGCTGGTCTTGCTTGGAAAAGTTTGAGGAACAGAGACCTTCACACCCTTCCAGACTTGAATGCGGGTGGGGTCCTCTCAGCACTTGGGGAAAGAGACGCCTGTCAAGAGGAGAAAGATGAGGAGAGCAGGGAACTGCAAGGACTGCTTGCCGGGAAAGTCAGAGACAGATGTCAAAAGCAACACACAGGCACGTTGGCAAGATTGTGCCCGAGCTGCATGAGCAGAAACACAGGCCATATTTCAGTGGGAAATAAAAATGTGTCTGTAATTAATGATCCTCTAGGAACACACGGCCCTTATTAATGTAGCAATTTGGAGAAACATAATTCACTAGCGTCAGGCTTGAATTGCCAGAATGGTTGTTCAGCTGGAGGAAAGATCAGGGAGAGCAGGAAGTAGAAGTTGTGATGATGGGTTCCCAAGGGAGAGGGTGCTGGGAGAGGCCAGAGGCTGGGCTGGGGAAGCCACATGGACGCCTGGGACACTGAAGGGAAGGTAACCACCTTCTTCCAGGCCATAGAGCCCCACTTCAGCACTATCATCACAGAGATGCATGTGTAGGCCACGAAGTCAGACGGCCTTGTTCATATCCAGGCCCCTCCCCTTTGCTGGGTGACCTTGGCCAAGTTCTTGGATGTCTCTCTCTGTACACTGGCTTGCTCATCTGTCAATTAGAGCATAATAATTATACCTACTTGTAACATTAAATAAAGTGCTTTAGCACAGTGTCTGGCACAGGTGGCGCTAGTGGTAAAAAACTCACCAGTCAATGCAGGAAACCTAAGAGATGCTGATTCAATCCCTGGGTCGGGAAGATCCCCTGGAGGAGAGTATGGCAACCCACTCCAGTATTCTTGCCTGGAGAATCCCATGAACAGAGGAGCCTGGTGGGCTACAGTCCCTAGAGTCACAAAGAAGAGTTGGACACGACTGAAGCGACTTAACACACACTGACTGGCATACTTTCAGTGCTAAAGAAATTTTTTTCTGTCATTAAAATGTATTCATTTAATTATTTTTAAATTTTGTTATTGGTGTATAATTGCTTCACAATGTTGTGTTAGTTTCTGCTGTACAACAAAGTGAGTCAGCACAGAGCACCTGGCTGAGCCCCCTGTGCCATAGAGCAGCTTCCCACGAGCCATCTATTTTATACACGGCAGGGTATATATGTGAATGCTACTCTCCCAGTTCGTCTCACCCTCCCTTCCCCTGCTGTGTCCACATGTCCATTCTCTGTGTCTGTGTCTCTATTCCTGCCCTGCAAACAGGTTCATCTGTACCACTGTTTTTATTATCATTGGCAGGTTTCATCTGTGTGTGAACAGGAGTGATGGCGGCAGCATATGGTCCAATGTGGATTCCCGTGGAACCCTTTGCTAGGCTGTCTGCCTGACCAGGTGTGGAGACAGGCATCTTGTGTCAATAGAGGAAAAAGCAAAGCCGAAAGGGCCTCTGTCCTACTTAGCACACAAGTGTGGTTCAATGACAAAAATAATGATCAGGAAAACAGTTATTGATGTCCTAGGCCAGTGCTCAGGAAGCAGTCTGAGGCTGATCTATGACACTGAAGAGGACAGGACAGGGAGCCAGGCAGCCTGGCTGAGAGTCCTGATCCTCCTTTACCAGCTGGGTGACCTTGGGCTAGAGGACAAGCAGAGAGAGAACAGCAACAATTCAGAAAGAGAAAAACAAATATCATATATTAACGCACATCTATGTGGAATCTAGAAAAATGGTACAGATGAACCCATTTCTAAGGCAGGAATAGAGATGCAAGCATAGACAATGGGCTTGTGGGCACAGGGTGTGAAGGAGAAGGTGGAACAAGCTGGGAGAGCAGCGTTGACATACACACACTACCAAGTGTGAGATAGTGAGTGGAGAGCTGCTGTGAAGCAGAGGAAGTGTTCAGCTCTGTGCTCTGTGATGATCTAGAGGTCTGGGATGGAGAGGTGGGGTAGGAGAGAGGCTTAAGAGGTAGGGGATATACGTATGCATATGACTGATTCACTTCACTGTACAGCAGAAACTAACACAACACTGTGAAGCAATTATCCTTCAATAAAAACAAATTCCTACGTCCTCCCAGGCAAACTCCCGGATCTGGGGCACAGATGCTCGCTCTGGCAGTCCAGATACGGCCTCATTTTCTGGATATGGACTGTGCCTCCACCCTGATGCTGACCTACCCTCCCAGAAAGTCCTAGAAAAGAAGCCACATTCCCAAATCCTGTCTTTCCTGAGCTCTATCCAGGGGCCCCATGTGATCCCAAACGGCATCAGTTTGGACTTTCTCTCCATTAATTTAATTTTCTCTCTTCTGTATCATCAGATGCTCTCATTGGCTCCTTCCCTTCAGCTTATCAGCATGCTCAAGTCTGTCATATCCCAAAACAAATAAACAGAGAAACATTCCTTGGTTTTGCTGCTCCACCCCTGGCTTCCATGGGGTCTCCCTCCTTTCCCTGGCAGGCAAGCATCTTGAAAAATAATTGGCACTGACTGTCTCCATTCCTCATTTCCCAATCACTGTTAGAGTCATCACTCTGGCTTCAAACACTTCCATTCCATGGAAAACACTCTGACCGCATCCATCATCAACATTCCTACTGCCAGCTCCAAGGAGCCTTTTCCATTACCTATCTTAACACTCAGCCGGATTTAAAAGACTGGCCACTCCCACCGTTTTCACAACTTACCTCTTTTGGTTTGCATGGTGCAGTCATCCCTGGCTCTTCTGCTATTCTGTGATTGTTGGGATCTTCTCCTGCACCCACCCCTCAGCTGCTCTTCTGTCTATAATGGGGCACTCATCCACTCTCTCCTCTCATTTTACGTCCTTTTCTTTCAAATATCATTAATTCCCATGGTTTTAACTGGTACCTAGCTATTGACATTTTCCAAATCTTTATTTCTAATCAAGACTACCATCTTAGATATAAAACCCCCAAAGGACAAAAATAAATTATTATCCTGCCTACTCTATGTTTTCCTATGAATTTCTCATAGATAGCTCAAACTCAGTATATCACAGAAAACCACCTCACCATTAGCACCTCAGCCTTAAACTCAGCTATCTCTTTTTCCTGTGTTCTTGGTATTTGATGGACTACCCTCAACACCTACTTCATTCCCCAAGCCCGAGAACCCTACATCACTCACAACCCCTCCATCCACCTTATCCCCAACCTTATCCCCAAGTGCTGCCAGTTTTACTTTCAGAATATCTCATTTGTCGGTCTTCTCTCCAATCCATACTCGCTGTCACTACCTTAGTTCAAGCAAATCTCTCACCTGGATGTGTCAATTGTCTCCTAACTGGCCTGACTGCCTCTGGAGACCTCCAATCCGTCTGCTTCACCACCACTAAAGTGATTGATCTGTGTATCTCATCATCCCTTTTTCCATGCTGAAAGTCCTTCACCAGCTTTGCTGACTGCAAGATAAATGCAAATGATCTGTCCTGGTATATCATGCCTTTCATAATCTGAGCCATCCGCCCCCTTTTCTCTGGCCCCATCACTTGCTGAATGACTTTAAATTCCGAGAACACACTAGGTAATATTTCACGTCTCAGGACCTCTTCCTAGAATACCCCTATCCCTTGTTCGCTGGGAGGCTAGATGAAGGACTATTACTTCCCTCCTTTTCTGGATTTGACTGCAAGCCTTTCTGATTTCTGGAAGTGATCAGTCACTCTCTCACCAGCCAGATGCCCATCCTTGACCTTCCTCTCCTGCTATAGCTTATTTCTCACAACATCCCAGTAAGACATTTGTTCTCAAGCTCTCAGAAAACTTCAGAGGTTCATCTAGGGGAAATGATCAACAAGTAGTATGTGGACACGTTTTTCCCAATTTCTTCTTGTGGTTTAAAATTATTTTCATTATGATGCATTTGTTCTTATTTCTCTTATACAGATGAAATCTAGCTAACCCATAATAAATCCATACATGAGTAATACAGCATTTTTATAGGTAAAAACAAACAAACAAATCCCCACAAGGTTGTAATACAAGGCACAGATTCTCTGCCACACATTCTGATGGAAGCTCCCAAAACTACATACAGAGAAGGAATATTCTTTTAAAAGTGAGGTTTAGTTGTTTTACAATATTATTTAAGTTTCAGGTGTACAACATACATCACAATTTAAAGGTTATGCTCAATTTATAGTTATTATAAAATATTGGCTATATTCCCTGTGTTGTAAAATATACCTTTGTAACTTATTTTGTATACATAGCAGTTTGTACTTCTTAATCCCCTATACCATCTTACTCCTCTCTCCTCCCTTCTCCCCACTGGTAACCACTAGCTTGTTCTCCATGTCCATGAATCTGTTTCTTTTGTATTATATTTATTAGTTTGTTGTATTTTTTAGATTCCACATATAAGTCATATCACAGAGTGTTTTTCTCTATGTGACTTATCTCACTAAGCATAATACCCTTCAGTTTCATCCATGTTGTTGCAAATGGCAAATTTTCATTCTTTTTTATAGTTGAGTA